>ML285880.1:60519-103802 GCA_005239495.1 Nicotiana undulata
GGTCGGAAGGGCTGATGAGGAGTGGACGGGAGGGGTGGGGGGGGGGGGGGGGGGGGGGGGGGGAGAGGTGAGGGATTTGGCGGATATGAAAAAAAAAGGGAAAAGATAGCGCTAATTTTCATTAATAATATTGTTTCAAGATGGGCTATGTTATATTTTAATGGCCGAATACTATCACTTCGCTAATATTGAGCTAAAAATTAGTTTCAACGATCGAAAATTGTTTTGGTTGCTATAAGTACACTTATAACGACCTGATTTATGCCCCTTCGTTAAGAAATGGTCGTTAAAAATCAAATTTCTTGTAGTGATGAAATTAAGATTAACAAGAATGCATTTATACTTTATTTATTTAAACCAAGAAAGGCAATTAGGTATATGTCTATCCTAATTGAGAATTTGTTCCCCGATGCCCGGGTTCAAGAACCTATTATATTTAATCCTATATGCAATCTAGAATTCCCACTTTTTAGTTCAACTCTAGATTCGTAGATAGTATTTCACTGTTAGATACTCATCAAAATAATTAAAAACAGAATTAAATAAATAACCCAATATGATAAAATCAACTTCGTCAAATTAAATTTCAAACATCAACATTCATGTATACCCTTGGCCCTAGAACAATAAGGTTCTTAGCCACTCATGTTCATACAATCATCAAAATTAATGTTTTCAAACATAAAATTAATGAATACAAGAGGAAGAATGGAATAATTGCTCATATTCGTGCTCCCGAGTGTTTCGTACTTTTGTTCTCCTCTCAAAATAGGTTTAAGTTAGCTTTTATATGAGTTGGGGCGTCTAGGACCGAAATAATCAAGTCCCGGACGAAATAGGACAAGTTCACGTTTTGAGCGTCCAGGGCAACGTGGTGCGCTAGCCCTAGCTCTCAATTTTTCAAAATTCTGTTTTGAGCGCCACATGTAGCGCCCCACGCTGCCTGTGGCTCTCAAATTCACATTTTTTCCTTTTCATCCGATTTTCGCTCCAATTCGCGCACTTCCATCCAAAATTGCATCCAAATGATTCCTACACATAGAAATACCACTAATTAGAACAAATTATTATATTATACATCCCAAATCTACGAGACATGAGCAAAATGTGAGGCAACATACATCAAATATGCATACATTAATCCAAACATCAACATCCCACACTTAAACGTTGCTCGTCCTCGAGTCAACCAACAAATAACTCTATCTTTGAGAACTCAAAACCGATGACCATGGTTGATAGCAACAATTAAACTCTAGCATATTCAATCACACACTTCTCTTTACTTATGTCATTCTTCAAAAATATTCAAACAAAGACAACATGCTCACAACAATCCTAGCCTAAAATATCAACTAAATATTACAATGCACTCATGGCTTGAACACCCAACATCCTAAAGAAGTCTAATAATGTTACCTATCCCTCGTGAAATCATGTGCCCTCACAACAAAAGCGAAAAGAGTAAGTTGAATTTACACATCCGAGTCTCATGATCAAATATAGTTTAAGGACTCACTTGTATATAAAAGAAATCTCTCACTCTCACAAAGATGTCACATGCATGCAATTGGTACCATAGGCTTTCCCTTAATGTAAATCTCTACTAATATAAGCTCGCTCGATCTAAAATCGATTAGGACTTTTTATAGTTGTAATGTGGGCTAAAGGATGGGTAGGATATATTTAGGAATAGTAACTAACCCTCCTAGGCACTTTAACACCTCACCATATAACTTAAGCGAAAATTCTTCAATCCACTTTACTTTCACAAACAATATTACTCCCAAAAATATTCCCTTCTTCTTTAAGAACTGCTTTAATTCATACCCACTAGCAAGAACAAGACAACAATTTATTCATCTCTATTTTTCCTTCTTATTTTTCCAGATTTTACTCTCTTTTTTTCAATTTCCGCTAGTGGTGTATTTTACAAAATAAGTGCACCCTTCTTCTTTCATTGGTTCCACTCAAAATCCACCCAACATTTAGTCCCTTCTTACTTATTTTAGTGCTCATTTCACAATTAAAGTACTTTAAGAGGTAAAAAGATCAAAACAATATTATTTAGGAACAAAAAAGGTATAGTCTTGTAATGTGGGTGCCATATAAAATCTATAGGCTCAAAGGGATTAACGAGGGATCATTTTTATTTATGGTAAGCAATAAGCTCAAAAAGATAAAAGAAAGCCCAAAATCATTTTTCAAATCGAGCATCACCTAAAATTTCGCTTCAACTCACATACCGGGCAAGTTCTAAACTCAATCACAAAACTGGACTACACAAAAACCTCACCACACATGGAACATGAGTCACTAAGGACGATCTCATTGCGACTTCTCAAGTATTCACAAAGCCACAAGATATTAAGCACTAAGCACAAAGTGAACACGAGTCAAGTAAACGAGACATAGGCGTCACAAGACATGTTATCCAATATATGAAGGCACCAAGATTGATATCAAAATATAGGGAAGATATTACACATGCTAAAGCCTAAATATGTTACTATCAAACAAGTCAAGGCACCTAGGAATATCATCTTTCTTCCTCCATTTATTCTCTAAATACCAATCTACTCTAAAAATAAAAAATAAAGATACTACTACCCGGTTCAAATTACATTGCATGAAAAAGAACCGAGGAACAAAGAAAAACCACAGGGGATTATTACTACCTAAAAAAAGATAAAAACATAGTTTTTGAATTTTTGTTTAGACTTTAATCCCTCAAGAAAACAGTCTAGGAGATCCATCGTCAGGAAAAGTCCAAATTTTCAGGGGGGTTTTCATTTTCATCTTTTTTCAAATATTATTTTTTTCTTTACATAAAAACTACTACACTAAGAAAGAATACTACAACTAACCTAGGATAGCAAGAAAAATCATCCAAATAATTTCCTCACCCCACACTTAAAATTGTGCAATGTCCTCAATGCCCAATGTAAATAACAAGAGGGTAAAAGAGACTCCCTGGTAGGCCAAAGGCCGAAACATTAGAAGCTCACGGGATACTCAGACTTCTCAAGGTATGATCCTTTGTGCGGGCACCCCACACTTAGTCCTCATCGTCTAGCTCGCTTTTGCACTCTTCCAATGGCTTTGCTTCCTATGCTCAAAATCCTACAAAATAATAATAAATACTACGAAATAATAAAAATAAAATAAAATAAAAAATATACAAAAATAAAAGAAAATAGTAAAGTTGGGTTACCTCCCAACAAGTGTCTGATTTAACGTCGCGGCACGACTTGAACCACTTTCTGCCTCCACCTCGAACTTATGAATTGTAGCCTTAACAAGGCATCAAGTATGTGGCTATGATCCTTTGGTGGGGATACAAAAATAAATAGGCCAAGTAACAAATTTTTTACTCTATACTTCTCGGCCTTTATATGAGGAATGTAATTTTTTCTCTATGGTACGACAAATCCATGAATGTAAGCATCCTATTCCTCTTCCATTGACTCCTCCAAAGGCTCAGATGACTCGATTTCCATGTCATCTGTAATGACCTGGTCCGTCATTACGTAAAAACCGCATTATAATTGTTGTTATTGCCTTGTTATAGATTGGTATACAGTATTTGATGTATTAGAGTTGATAGGCTTGAAATCGAATGGTTGTAGTGAGAGTTCAGTCAATTAGCCTTTAAAAATAGCCTTAAAATGGAAAAAGTCAACTAAGAGTTGACTTATTGGTAAACGACCTTGGAATGCGAATTTTATGGCTCGGATAACCTCGTTAGGTGATTTAGGACTTGGGAGTGTGTCCGGAATAATTTTGTGATGTCCGGTGTAGAATTAGGCTTGAATTGGCGAAAGTTAGTTTTTTGCAATTTTCTGTCGGCAGTGGAAAATAGGATATCGGGTTGGAATGGAATTCCAATAGTTGGGACAGGTTCGTAAAGTCATTTTGGATGTGCCTGCAAAATTTCAGGTCAATCGGAGTTGTTTTGGATAGTTTCGGCATCGTTGGTGAGTTTTAGAAATATCAAAGTTCTTAGGCTTGAACTGGTGAGATTTTGGTTTGATGTTAGTTTTGGTGTTTTGAGGTGCAACTAAGTTTGAATGATGTTATGGGATATGTTGGTAAGTTTGGTTGGGGTCTCGAGGGGCTCGGGATTGGTTTCGGGTGGTTAACGGGCATTTTTGGACTTAGAGCAATTGCTGGTTTTCTGGTGTCAGTGCAGCAGATTTTTACTCTCTGCGATCGCGTGAAGGTAGTCGCGATCACGTAGGGCATTTTGAGAGGGGGTAGGATTTACACTCTGCGATCGCATAAGTGTGCTCGCGATCGCAGAGGTCGAGCAGGTCAGGCATTGCGATCGCGATCGCGTAGGGATATGGCAGGCGCGTGGGGGCGAGGTCGAATGGTCTTCGCGATCGCGTGAAGAGAGTTGCGATCGCGTGGGGTTGAGAATTTTTGCTCCGCGATCGCGACAGGGAGTCCACGATCGCGATGAAGAAATAACTGGGCAAATATAAATTAAACCCTCTGCGACCTAAGCATATTTTTACACCATTGTTGTACGGAAAAGAGCTTTTGAGGCGAGTTTTGAAGAGGAAAATCAGTGTTCTTGTAGAGGTAAGTGTTTTGATCATTAAAAATCATTTATGGGTGATTATAGAGCCTAATCTCAGCAATTAATTCATGAAAATCAGTAGAAAAGGGGGTTTAGGGCTTGAGATTATGAGACATTTAAGGGTCGATTTGAGGGGTCAAACGGACTCCGAATTTGATGTTCTTTATATGTACGTACTCGTGAGATGATGAAGAACAACTTTGTATAAAAATTTCTGAGTTTCGGGATGCAGGCCCGGGGGTCGGGTTTTGACCAATTTCGGATTTTTGAGCTAAATTTGATATCTTTCGATTGGAATTCGTTCCTTAAGCATATATTGATGATAAAAATCTGAACTTGGTATATTTGGAGCCTTCTGAGGTTGATTCGATAGGCAAGCGCATTGCTGAATAGTTTCCGGTCTAGTTTGGAGGTAAGTAATGTCTTTAAATCCTGTCCTGAGGGTATGAAACCCCGGACTATGCACCATTTCACGGGTTTTGAAATGCAAAGGTTGAACCTTTGGAGATATATTCCTTACTTAGGCGACTATTGAGTTGCGAAACGACATTTTAAAGCTTATTTCCAATAGTACTATATATACTTGATATGATTTGGGTTGTAAGCCATGTTTGGGGCCTAGTGCCGATCTGTTTACCCCTTGGGGGTTGTATTTACTATGTTTTCCTCACTATATGTTAGGATTTTACACTCAGTATTTTCCTGATAAATTGTTTTGACACTCAGAGTATTTTGATACTATTTCTTGAAAAACGAAACACGATTTTGGGTCGAGAACCCGGTATGTTTATGGCCTAAGGTAAAATTGAGAGTGTTTGACTGAGTGAGGCTTTCAGGCCTATATTGTGAGGAGGCTTTCATGCCTATGTTGTGAGGAGGCTTTCAGGCCTTATATGAGGGAGGCTTTCTGGCCTATATTGTGAGGAGGTTTTCAAGCCTTATGTTGTTATAGCGCTTGGGCTGTAGAAGCCCCTCCGGAGTCTGTACATACCTCTAGTGAGCGCAGGTACCTATTGAGTGATGATTATTGCCCGCGGGGATGATACTGAGTGATGATTATTGCCCACGGGGCTGTTACTGAGTGATTGTAAGAATGCCTGATAAAGAAATTGTTACGAGAAATGATTATGGCCCGAGGGGAAGTTTTATGAAGAGTTTTACTGAGTTTTCGAACTATGATTTACTTCGTTTTCAAACTGGTTTTACTGGAAATTTTACTGAGATATACTGATATTACACTTGTTTCAAAGGGTTTCTGGAAACTGATTTTTGAACTCATGTATTTGATGAATATTATCTGGTGACTTGGTGTTTTACTGGCTTTTGTGAATTGGTGTATCTGTACTGTGTGTTTTATAATTCTCAGACTCTAATTTATTTTCATTACTACTGAGTTGACGTACTCGTAAAGACTCCCTGTGCCTCTGTGCATAGATCCAGGTACTGCTTTGGAGCAGTAGCTGCCTTGTTCGTTAGCAGCAGTTCACGGGATTTCGAGGTAGCTGTCCAGCGTCCACAACTTCTTCATTTCCCTTCCTTATTTAGTTTTAGAATTTGATTCAGAGACATATATTATAGTTTTAGCAGAGTTAGACTTATTTATCCTTAGATGCTCATGACTATTGACTCCAGTTCTTGGGAGGTTTGTTTAGGCTAATATGAGAACACTAAGACTTAATTATATTATTTGATGCTATGGTTGCATGCTTATTATTAAATTGTGAACTCTTATAATTGAACAAACGCATAGTAAAGTGATGGTTGGCTAGCCTAGTTCCACGATAGGCGCCATCACGGCCTGTTAGGATTTGGGGTCGTGACAACATCATACAAACACAATGTCCAAAAATATTTAGAATGAGGACCAACACGCCCCAATTTTGGAATTTTATTACTATTTATATATTCATATTTTCATGCACCAGAGTCTTCAAATATAACATTATCTACTCCCTCATATGACTCTAGAACACTCTTCCCAACATTGACACCCTCAAGAAAAATATGGTCTAATGATTGGTATTCTCGTTTTAGCTCCTCAATTTAGTATAGAAGATTTTTTTTCAACTTCACACAACTCATCGTTAAATTGTTGGGCCTTACACGCATCAACCTTTGCACTTAAATCTGCATTTAAGTTACGCACAGCCAGAGCCAAACCTGTCATTCACCAATTTTGTTAGAAGATAATGCCGTTCCTCGTATTCCCTTAATCGTGAATATTCTTCCCAATACCAACCCTTACTCCCATATTCAAATTCCTACCTCCCAGAGTTCAGGTCATGACAAGCCCAAAAAGACGGGCCATAAAAGTCTTCAGTCAACCAAGAGTCTTTATCAACAACCTTACCTCCGGATATTTCATCCCCAGATGTCATGTTGAGAGAACTATGAACACGATAAGAGAAAAATCAAATAGTTATAAAATTAAAAATATTTACAAAAATAAAAAGAAAACAAAACATGTAAAGATAAAAGTAAAATTTAATCTATAAAATAGCTAATTCTAAGTCTCCGACAATGGTGCCAAAAACTTGTTGCGACCAAACACACTCACGCAAGTATACATGGTCGTCAAGTAATAGAGTAGTGAGTAGAGTATTATTCCCACGAAGACTTATGATTAACTTTTTACTGATTCAAACTCAAATAACTTATCGATTCAAGAGATTTCTCACAAAATAGATAATTTACTAATTTACTACCTAAAAACTATCAACTAATGAAATAACTAGAAATCAACCTCAACATTAACAATTTCAGATAACAATCAATAGGAGATAATATTCCAGGGTCAGGCAATCGTGTTGCGTTCTTGGCTTAAAATGACTAATTTATTTATCTAGGTTGTTGATTGACAGGGTTGATATTACTGATCATAAGAATCTGTCGAGTTCTTACTCGCCTATTCAAGCTAACTTAAGGCCTATATGTCTATGGAATTAAGATTAACAAGAATGCATTTACACTTTCTTTATTTCAACCAAGCAATACAATTAGGTATATGTCTATACTAATTGTGAATCTGTTCCCCGATGCCCGGGTTCAAGAACCTACTCTATTTAATTCTATATGATATCTATAATTTCCACTTTCGAGTTCAACTCTAGATTCATTGATAGTATTTCATTGTTAGCTACTCAGCAAAATAATTAAAAATAGAATTAAATAAACAACCCAATATGATAAAATCAACTTTGTCAAATTAAACTTCAAACATCAACATTCATGTATACCCATGACCTAGAACAATAAGGTTCTTAGCCATTCATGTTCATACAATCATCAAAATTAATGTTTTCAAACATAAAATTAATGAATACAAGAGGAAGAATTGCTAAAATACGTGCTCCCGAGTGTTTCGTACTTTGTTTCTCCTCTCAAAATCACGTCCTCCATCTCTCAAAATAGGTTTAGGTTGCCTTTTATATGAGTTGGGGCGTCTAGGGCCGAAATAATCAAGTCCCGAACGAAATAGGACAAGTTCACATTTTGAGCGTCCAGGGCAGCGTGGGGCGCTGACCCTGGCCCTCAATTTTTCAACATTCTGTTTTGAGCGCCATATGTAGCGCCCCACGTTGCTTGTGGCCCTCAAATTCTCACTTTTTCCTTTTCGACAAATTTTCGCTCCAATTCGCGCACTTTTGTCCCAAATTACATCCAAATGATTCCTACACATAGAAATACCACTAATTAGCACAAATTATTATATAATGCATCTCAAATCTACGAGACATGAGAAAAATGCGAGGCAATATACATCAAAATATGCATACATTAAACCAAAGATCAAGGGTGTCTGTCATGTGCTCGTTTTCTGAGTTGTTCAGTTTGCCGACAATACTTCTGGTAGAATTCTGGCCACAGTCCCTTGGCATCCTCGAGATTTTTCTTCATGATGTTTATATTTGATTTGTTGGAGTATTCTGCTTGCGCGTTGCCCGCGGGGTGGTGCGGTGTTGAGAGTATTCTTTTGATATGCCATTTCTCGAAGAATTAGGCTGTTTTCTTTCCCATGAATTGGGGTCTGTAGTCGCGGCTGATTTCTTTGGTGAGGCCAAAACAACATATGATATTTATCCTTATGAAGGTGATTACTTCATGTTCCCGAAATTGGGCGAATGCTCCTGCTTCCTCCAAATTTAAAAAATAGTCAGTTAAAACTAAAAGTAATCGTACGTTTCCTCGTCCTGTCGGGTGCGCGCCTACGATGTCCATTCCCTATTTGATGAGCGGCTAAAGTGAGGTAACTGAGTGGAGGTGTTCTCCTGTTTGGTGAATCACATGGGCGTACTTTTGGCATTGGTCGCATCGTTTTACGAAGTCTGCAACCTCATTTTTCATGGTAGGCTAATAATATCCTGCCCATATGAGGAATCTGACCAGCGCTTGATTGCCGGAATGAGACCCGCAATGGCCTTCGGGGATATCCTCAAGGACGCGTCGAGTCTGATTTAGGCCAAGGCACCTTGCTAAAGGGTCGTTGTGTAGGATACTATATCTGACAGCTTGCATTCTCAGTTTCCTGGCCTCTTTTTTATCGCCTGAGAGTGTACCGTCCTGCAAGTATGGGATAATACAATTGTGTTAATCCCAAGTTTGGTTAATGGTTCTTACCTCGACTTGGTATAGCGAGGAGTTGAGGAGATGGACCATATTTTTGTCTCCTGATGTGATGTTTTTGGTAGTTGCTCCTAGTTTGGTGAGGCCGTCTTCCTCGGCATTCTGTGCTCACGAAATCTGGTCGAGCTGACATTCATCGAACTCGGGCAGCAGCTTGTAGATTTCGGCCTAGATTTTTTGTAATCTTTGTTCCTAGATTTGGAAAGTTCCTATGACTTGGTTGACTACGAGCTAGGAATCACAGTGTAGTTTTAACCGTTTTTCCCCATACTTGAGCGCTAGTCTCAAACCTGCAATGACGACCTCATACTCAGCCTCGTTGTTAGTCATGTTCTAGCACCTTATGGATTGGCGAATTACTTCGCCTATTGGGACTTAGAGCATGAGTCCTAGTACGGACCTCGACGTGTTGGACGCGCCGCCGGTGTATAGTACCCAGAGGTCTTGTGTTTGGAGGGAGGTTCAGAGAGCTTCCCTTTTGACATCATGTATTCTTTTTGCGCTAAAGTCGGCGACAAAGTCAACGAGCAATTATGACTTTATCGCCGTTCACGGCTGGTATGTGATATCGTGCTCGTTGAGCTCAATGGCCCATTTGGCCAACCTCCCCGACAGCTCGGGTTTATGCAAGATGCTTCTCAGGGAGAAATTCGTGACGACCGAGATGGGGTGGCATTGGAAATATGGTCTAAGCTTCCGTGAAGCTACGACTAAGGCCAAAGACAGTTTCTCGAGGTGCGGGTACTTCGTCTCGGCATTGATTAATATTTTACTAATGTAATATATAGGAGATTGAGTACCTTTATTTTCTCGAATCAGGACAGCGCTCATTGCTACCTAGGATACAACTAGATAAACGAGGACACGTTCCCCCGGCTCGGGATTTGAAAGCAATGGCGGCAACAACAAGTATGCCTATAGTTCCCTCAGGTCCTAGACGTACTCCGAAGTCCATTGGAGGCCGATATATTTCTGGAGCACGCCAAAGAAATATGGCATCTATCTGATGACCACGAGATGAACCTTGATAGGGCGGCAATACGGCCAGTCAATCTTTGGACCTACTTTATGGTGGTCACGAGTTCTGGTATCCCCTCGATGGCTTTAATTTTGTCAGGGTTGACCTCGATTCCTCGCTGTAGTACGAGGAACCCTAAAACATTTCCTGAGGCTACGTCGAACGCACACTTCTCTGGGTTCAGTTTCATTTTGTGTTGTCTGAGTATGTCGAAAGTCTCTTTCAGATGATCGATGTGATATTCTCCTCTTTTTGATTTGACCAGCATGTCGTCTATATATACTTCTATTGTCTTGATGAGTTGATCCATGAACATTCTCGTCACCAACCTTTGATAGGTCGCCCCCGCATTCTTTAGTCCAAAGGGCATGACCCTGTAACAATATGTTCCTTGGTGGGTGATAAATGTGGTTTTCTCCTGGCCTGCCTTTTCCATGAGGATCTGATTGTAGCCCGAGTAAGCATCCAAGAAACTTAGTAGCTCATGTCCGG
Source organism: Nicotiana undulata (assembly GCA_005239495.1). Classification (NCBI taxonomy): domain Eukaryota; kingdom Viridiplantae; phylum Streptophyta; class Magnoliopsida; order Solanales; family Solanaceae; genus Nicotiana; species Nicotiana undulata. The sequence continues at coordinate 71,238 of ML285880.1, forward strand.
CTGTTGCATCAATGAGTTGGTTGATGTGAGGCAGCAGGGATGAATCCTTCGGGCATGCTTTGTTCAAGTTTGTGAAGTGTACAGACATCCGCCACTCCCCAATCTTCTTTTTGACCATTACCACGTTGATTCTCTTGTGGAACCATTTCCTAATAGTTTTTCCACTTCCTCGCGCACTGCGTCATTGATTACTGAGTTGAATTTACACTTGATCTGATTCAACGAAGGGTGGTAAGGGTTTACATTTAATTTGTGCATAGAGATCTCCTTTGGCATGCCCGACATATCTGCATGGCTGAAAGCAAGCAAATCCGCATTAGTTTTTAAGAATTGTCTGAATTTACCTGGGTCTTGGAGCTTGCAACTGATATAGGACTTTTTGATGTGGTCGTTGGAGTCTAACTGAACGGGGTTGAGGTCTTCTATGTTCGATCATGCGGCTTCGACTACGTCGGGATCTTTGATACCTTTTCTGACCTCGTCATGCCCTGACCTCGACCCTGCTGATTGCTATTCCTCTTTTTCTTTGTCCTTCATTCATGCATTTACGATTCATGTGACTGTATTGATACTCTTGAAAGGTGTTCTATTTGCTCGAAGTTTCCATTTGATACTAGATAAAGAAAATCTTGGTTTTCGTTTTCCTTGTGATCGACCTGGAAGGGGTACATGTCAAGTATCGGCCTGGGATCATGTTTCTTAGGACTATTCTTGATGTACAATGTCATTTCGGTAGTAATATTCCATTTCAGTTGGAAAATGCACTCATTTGATGGGAGTCCGTGCTGTCTAAAGCAATGCGGTAGCATTCCCAGGATGTACGTTGCTCTCCTCATATGTTGAATACCCCCAATGGAGTTGGAAATTTTATGACTTGGTATAAGCTGGATGGGACGACCTTTATGGGGTGCATCCACGATCATCCTACTATGACTTTGTACGCAGTGTCTTGGTTCATTATGTGGAATGTTGTTTCCAGAGTTACGCCGCCGACCAAAACGGGGAGAGTAATTTCTTCGGATGTCCATTCAACTGCATTGTTAAAACCAGTTAGTGTGATACAACGCATCACTATCCTATTCTTGAGGTTTCATTTGGGTAAGTACTCGGGGATGGATGATGCATGTGCCACTTCCTTCGTCAATCATAATACGTTTAACATCAATATCCAAAATTCATAGAGTAATAATGAGAGTGTCATGATGAGGGAAGACCAAAACGTCGGCATCTGACTTGTCGGAGATGATAGTTTCTTCGAGTTCGTCGTACCGTTTGTGGGTGATGGATCACTTGAGTTTGTGTGTAGTGGTGAACTTTACGATGTTGATAGAGGCGTCCTCATTGATGATCATCTTGATGGTACGGGCTGGTGAGGGTGGTTTCGGTGGCTCTTAATGTCCGCGCCCTCTGGCGAAATTGGTTCATCCTTTGTCGCTTAGAAGCTCTTTAAGATGTACTTGACGTATCATATTCACGACCTCCTGCCTTAGGGTGATGCAGTCTTCCATTTTGTGCCCTCGTTCTTGGTGGAGCTCACAGAGGGCGTCATACTTTTTGATATTAGGGTCTTATCTCATTTTCAGCGGCCATTTCACTTTTGGTCCAAGCTTCTCCAGGGCATAGACTATCTCAGTGGGTGACACACAAAAATTGTGAGCATAAAGTAGGGGGCATGCCTCGGTCATTTCAATGAGTTACTGTCCTGGATCTGGATGGACCTTCTTCATAGCGAGGAGAGGGGGCGGCAACCATCTTGATGTATGGTTGGTGTCATTTCCTATTAGGCTGTGGATCGGGTGATCTCTTCTAGCATTGTCTCTTCGATACTTTCTTGACTCCGCTTGTACTGAGGTTAGCCGGTGGGTTGGACCGTTGAGGTCGTCCTCATCTGCACGGACTTAGCACAATAAGCATTGTGGATCTCATCCCAAGTGGTTGGGGGACACTTCATCGATCGGCTTAACAGTTTCCTCGTTGCTCTTGAACCATCCCTGCTCAAACCGTTCTGAAAGGTTGCGACTCTCATTCCTTTGGACACGTTTGGCAAATTCATTCTTACTCGGTTGAACCGGGCGAGGAAGTCCCTCAATCCATCTCCCCGATATTGTTTGACAGCAAATATGTCTTTCACTCTAGCCTCGGCCTTTTAGGATCCCGCGTGGGCCGTTACGAACTTGTCGGCCATTTCTTCAAAGGTTTCGATGAAGCGTGTTGGTAGCTGCAAATACAATGTTAATGCTTCTCCAGTGAGGGTTTTGTCGAACTTTTTCAGCAAAATGAAAGACACATGTTCCTTGGCGAGGTCGTTTCCTTTTACGGTGGTGGCGTAATGAGTCACATGATCTTCAAGGCCAGTTGTGCCGTCAGATATTCCGAGGTAGGGCGACATTTTAAAGGTTTTTGGTATAGCATGTGGGGATGCATCATCACGGTAAGGCTGTTCAATGAACCGGTCGGCGTCTCTCATTGGCAACAACTTAGGGGCGCCTGGTATTTATCGACCCTTTCCTGGTGTTCTTTCATTTGATCTCGGAGTGCCTTGTTCTCATTCTCCATTTTCTCCGTACTTTTCAAAATGGATGCGAGGGCGTTTTCACCTGCACTATTAATGATATTGTGAGTAATATCTGTTGTCGGAGGAAGAGGGAGTTGGTTGCACTGCTCTACTGTTGGTCGTATAGTGCAAGTCCTTGCGTTTTCAGTAGTTGCGTCCCGGGCGGGATTGTTGAGGATGTTGGTTAGCGTGTCAGTTAGCCATACTTTGAGGATCTATTTTACAACTGGGGGCGTCTCCTCCCCCATAGATGTGGAGGCTCCCTTACCAAGAGAATTGTTTACGCTGCAGTGAAGAGGCGGCGACCCATCTTGCCTTGGGGAGGCATTGGGTTTTGCGTCTTTGCCTGCCATTTCACATCTTTCGTTGATGACGTTCATGAGGTTTGTTGGGAGGTCACTCATTATTCTCGTTCTTTCTTCTCGGTTACCTGCCATTTTGGGATTTGTACGTACAAAGAAAGGAGATCTTGTTTTTGCTTTTTTTTTTTTTTTTTTTTTTTTTTTTTTTTTTGCGTTAGTGACTTGTGTTGGTTGTTGATCTAGAAGAAACTAAAAGCTTAACTAAGAAATCTCCACGGACGGTGTCAATATTTTTGACCAAAAAATGTAGCTTTTGGTTCATATAATTAAATATATATGATAATGTGTTAAACCTAGTTGATAATAATATTTCTAGATATGAGTTCCGAAAACGTGACTAATGTCAAACGGATCTGGTGGTAGATCGATAGCACCGTGCAATAACTATTCCCAAAAGTATGAGCAATAATGTAGCACATAATAGCAATAAATAACAATAAATGGAATTTAAGTAAATAGGAGAAGTGATTCATCCAATAAAGGATGAACCAAATGGTTTTTCCGCCTGACAATGATGTATGACAGACAAATTCTAGAATGTTCAAATTATTCTCGGATCTGATGGAAAAGTATGAAATAATATGAACGAGAATCTTGATGAAAAGTTAGTGTTTGTATCCTAGTAAGAGAGAGGGAGAGAGAGAGAGAGAGTGAGTGAATCTTTTATCAAAAATATGTTCTTATCAAATGAATGTCACATGCTCCATAGCATTGTCTCTCCTTCTATTTATATGAGACATTTTCCTAATAAACCCTAATAGTACAACTGCAGAAAATATCCACTACAATATTCTCTTTAATATCCTATTTCGGAAACTAGCCGCTAGCGCTTCATCAACGGTGCTTGGCCTCGAACATTGTTGACATCTTGACCGCGAATATAATCTCGTTGCTTCCTAGTCGACCTCGACTGACGACTACTCGTTGACTCTTTCTTTAGTGTTATCTTATCTTAAATATTCTAGAGCAGATTTTGACCCATACACAGACCATAAGAAAAAATGTTGACTACATGGAAATTCGCGAGGGTCAGCTGGCGCACCTTGTTTAACTCGACTGCTAAATATCTAGCTCTCGTTTGCAATATGGTTCGAACTCGTGACGTGACTTAAGCCACATGCTCTAATTACTAAAATAGCAACAAAAATATCTCATTACTTTTATGGTCAAGACTAAGTTGTATGCAAAAAGAGGTGCAAATATATATAGTTTTGGTGATCAAGACTAGGTTGATAGATATTTACATTCTTTATTAGCCACTAATCTGCGAGAAAGTTGAAAAAACAGTCAAATACAAGTAACTGAAAGGGGAAAGGAGAAAAGGGGACAACAGATTATCTAGTGTCAAAACCATAACAGTTGATCTGATAAATTCAACAACACTATCCTCAAATCTTGCAGGTGGTCCTTTCCAATGCATTATGAGATTTCCTGATAAATTTCATACACGCAGCACACATTCAAGCTTATCCACTTTCATCTTTCAGCTCCTTGTTATATAACCTTCACTACTTTATTTTTCTTTACCTCCGCCATCTAGTAACCAAAATCCACTGCTACGACTAATTTAGGTTCGCACCAGTAATGACCCACTAAAGGAGAAAGCAATGTCTGCAGAGGCGGACCTACCCTTAAGATTGCGGGGGAGGGGGGAAGGTTGTCACCGGCCTGAGTAACTTCGGGAAAAATGTATGTATTTATGTATATATATTTTAAATAACATGTACATACATTTTGATTGGTACCCTAAAACTCAAAATTAAACATTTGCATTGGTCAATTTGGGGAGCACATCTTGAGTCTTGACTGTGGTTTGTCTTTGGTTCGTTTCCTACTCCAACATCTGCTCAAACTTTTATTAGACAGTAGTGTTCCCGTCACTTTTAAATCTTGTGTCTGTTTCTGAATATCTACCGAGAGTTTATCCATTCCAAGGCTTGGACTCGAGATCGTTGATTAAGGATAGAGGTATCCCATCAATCTCATCACATTCTTTTGGTGGTAATTTAATTGAATTTAAGAGCATAAGAAATCAATATGTATTTCCGTACAGTTGTACAACGTGTCTCATTTTTAAGATGTCTGAACCAAGGTCAACATAGAATAAGTTATAAATACATGATTTTTGTGCCTTTATTCGAATACTCTTCTATATCTGAGCTATTTAAAATAAGAATAAGAAATACCTTAAACATGTGTATTCTCTAATGGGACCACGTCAATCATTTCTGAGTAAACATTAATCGTATTCAACTTAAGAAGATTAATAAACTTTTGATATATATAGATGCTTAGAGGGAGGTCGACAAGATAATACGCGCGATACACTTTCCCAAAACCAAGAAAAGAACAAGATAATATAATACAAACAAGAATTAAACTATTTAACTTTAATTCCATCTCTAACCCAATATACATGTTTACCCTTAAAATCGGATAGCAATTAAACTTATAATGTGATTTTAAGGACACGTGATTTACCTAATATCAATTGATAAATGCAATAATTAATAATAGAAATTGACAATTAAGTAAAGCAAACCAGTATTGAAATGCAATTCAGCCCCCGCGCTAGGGTGCCCTCGAGCTGGCTGATACTAGAATAATGAAGTATGATGCAAATTGATGAACAAGAGAATTTAAGAGTGAAAAAAGAGAGTGTTATATGCTTTGATATGCGAGAGTAATGTGTGCTACAAATGATAAGAGCCCCACTTTATATAGTAGAGGAATTCTACTTATGGTACAATTCTAATTACAGAAGAAGATCTCATGATTAGCTAAATAACCGTTCTTAATTTGACCCATTCCGAGATTTTCCCATGATCTTCGACTAGTCACGGATATCTCGCCTTTCTGTTATTATGCTATCTTCGGTCTTGCTCGAGGTCGTCTACCTTGTTTGGTCTCGGTCCTTGCCGGTCTCGATCTCGACAGGTACATCGAGTCCCGAACTCAGTACCTTGTCCTCATGCCTCGGTCTGATCTACTATGGGACTGATCTTCGATCCATCCCCCTGGTCTCTGTTAATCAGTAAATCAGGTGGACCCGATTTTAACCGTATATAATACCATCAATAGAAAAAATAAAAATGATCAATCGTTAAGACCATTGGCTACGAATATAAAATAAAACGACGCTATTACAAAATAAACATCAATTTGATATTAGAAGGAAAACCTTACAACCTTTTATACAGCCAGATACAAACCGAGATAAATAGATCGACACTATTTGCACAAAATTCTGCTTACGCCACTTATTAAGACTAGTTTCTAAGAATATGATCGCATTGACAAATCTTGATCAATAATCCATGCAGAAAAATAAATGAGAAGCAAGTTAATTGCGACAGGACTTCATGAGTATAAAGGCCTTTTATATAGATGTTATTCTCTTGGGGTTGCTAGTGGGGGTATAAACATAAAGCTTCTTTTGTGCAAAGATAGCCACTTTGTTTGTCTATCTCTCACTTTCAATACATGAATTGCTTCTCACCACCCCCACCAAATGATCCCTTCAATCATCCCTTTTATATATATTTCTTCACTACTTCTCCATCTTCTCAACTACAACAAAAAATAGCCACTTCCCTCTCCTTCTATAGCAAAAATACCAAATTCAATACACTATGACTATTCAGAAAGTTATCACTCTTGTGTTTTTTCTTACCTTGTCCAGCTTTTGTCAAGGTACAATAAATGATCAATCTCAGTTCTTTGTTCTAATGAAGAAGTCTCTCACAGGGAATTCTTTGTCTAATTGGGATATTGAAAAACCTCTTTGTCAATATAAAGGAGTTGGCTGTGATAATCAAGGGAATATTACAAAAATTGATGTTTCAGGTTGGTCTTTATCAGGCCAATTTCCTAATGATGTGTGCACTTATTTACCAAGATTACAAATTCTCCATCTTAGTCACAACAATTTCCAAGGTGGTTTTCCTAAAAGCATCACTAATTGCTCCTTTTTGGAAGAGTTGAACATGAGTGCAACATCACTTACAGGACAAATTCCAGACTTGTCACCTTTACAATCTCTCAAGTTACTTGATCTTTCCATTAATCAATTCACAGGTGATTTTCCTTTGTCAATTACCAATCTTACCAACTTAGTCCTCCTCAACATGAACGAAAATCGCCATTTCAATCCATGGCAATTACCAGATGATATTTCCACCAGGCTTACAAAACTCAAGTGGATGATCTTAACAGCCTGCAAATTGCATGGACCAATTCCAGTGTCAATAGGAAACATGACATCTCTTATTGATCTTGAATTAAGCGGAAATCGCCTAGTTGGTAAGATACCAAGAGAGTTGGGACAGCTAAAGAATTTGAAACTCCTTGAACTTTATTACAACCAACTCGAAGGTCAAATCCCTGAGGAGCTAGGAAATTTAACTGAGCTTATAGACTTGGATATGTCTGTTAATAATTTAACAGGCAAAGTTCCTGAGTCTATAAGCCGACTTCCTAAGCTAGAAGTATTGCAGCTTTACCATAATTCTCTTTCAGGAGAGTTTCCAGCAGCACTTGCAAATTCGACAACGTTAAATATCCTGTCCCTTTATGACAACCTCTTCACAGGAGAAGTCCCACAAAACTTTGGTCTTTCATCAGCTTTGTTAGCATTGGACTTGTCTGAAAATCAATTTTCAGGAAAGTTACCACCTTTTCTGTGTAATGGAGGTAAACTGAATTATATTCTTTTACTCCAAAACATGTTCTCAGGTGAACTGCCTGAAGGCTATGCAAAGTGTGAGTCTGTTATTCGTTTTCGAGTGAACTACAATCAGTTGGAGGGAAGAATACCAGAAGAGCTTTTTACTCTTCCTCATGTTTCAATTGTTGATGTGAGTTATAACCATTTTAGTGGTCCAATTCCTAAAACAATTGGAAGTGCTAAGAATTTATCTGAACTTTTTATGCAAAGTAACAGTTTTTCAGGTTTGCTTCCCTTTGAAATATCTGGAGCTATTAATCTTGTGAAGCTTGATCTTAGCAATAACCTTTTGTATGGTCCAATTCCTTCTGGTATTGGTGACTTGAAAAGCCTTAATTTGTTACTTTTACAAGGTAACAAATTCAATTCTTCTATTCCTGAATCACTTTCTTCACTTAAATCTTTGAACTATCTTGATCTTTCAAGTAATCTTTTGATGGGTAGTATTCCTGAAAGCCTAGGTGAATTGTTACCAAATTCAATGAATTTGTCAAACAATTTACTTTCTGGTCCTATACCTCTCTTGTTTATAAAAGGAGGTGTTTTGGAAAGTTTTTCAGGGAATCCGGGACTCTGTGTCCCCGCCTCCCTGAATTCATCTGACATAAATTTTCAAACATGTTCACATAGTTATAACCATAAGAAAACAAACAACATTGTTTGTATTATTGGGGCATCAGTGGGAATTGTTATTGTTGGAGTTATCTTGTTTCTCAAACGATGGTTTGGTAACAAAAAGGCGGAGACTGAACATGATGATCATTCGTTGTCATCATCATTTTTCTCCTACGACGTTAAGAGTTTCCATCGATTGAGCTTTGATCAACGTGAGATTTTCGAAGCTATGGTTGAGAAAAACATTGTTGGATATGGAGGATCAGGAGCTGTGTATAAGATAGAGTTAAGTAATGGAGGAGTTGTTGCTGCAAAGAAGCTATGGAGTCACAAACATAAGCATTCTGTTTCTGATGATCAATTGGTTTTGGACAAAGAACTAAAAACTGAAGTTGAGACTCTTGGTAATATAAGGCACAAGAACATTGTGAAGTTGTATTGCTATTTCTCAAGTTTGGATTGCAGTTTGCTGGTTTATGAATACATGCCAAATGGAAACCTTTGGCATGCTCTACACGGGGGAAAGTTCGTATTAGATTGGCCTATTCGACATCAGATTGCACTCGGTGTAGCACAGGGTTTAGCCTATCTACACCATGATCTTATGCCACCAATTATTCACAGAGATATCAAATCTACCAACATTCTCCTGGATATTGATTACCAGCCCAAAGTTGCCGATTTTGGTATAGCCAAAGTTTTGCAAGCCAGGGGAGGGAAAGATTCTAGTACCACAGTCATTGCTGGAACTTATGGTTACTTAGCTCCAGGTAATTCTTTCAATTCATTATCACTTTTAATCCTATAATATCATTGAATGTTTCCAAAATGGTGTAACTTTGTTGAAGTGATTAGAGCTTAAGAGTTACATATCATTCTATTTTCCTAATTATGTGCAAATAACTAAGATCCTCTATGCGCGGGGTCCGGGAAGGGCCGGACCATAAGGGTCTATCGTAGACGGTCTTACCCTACATTTCTGCATGCTCAACTAATAAAATTCAATTTTAGATAACTAGACCATGCTTACTCTCTTTTGGTTCAATGTGTTTATAACAGAATATGCTTATTCATCCAAGGCAACAACAAAGTGTGATGTATATAGTTTTGGAGTTGTTCTAATGGAGCTAATCACTGGAAAAAAGCCAGTGGAGTCAGAATTTGGAGAGAACAAGAACATTGTTTATTGGGTTTCAACAAAAGTGGAAACTAAAGAAGGAGCATTTGAAGTGTTAGATAAAAAAGTCTCGGATTCATTCAACGAAGACATGATTAAGGTACTTCGTATAGCTATACGTTGTACGTATAGTACGCCAGCTCTACGCCCGACTATGAATGAAGTTGTTCAACTCCTAATTGAAGCAGATCCATGCAAATTCAATTGTTGTAACATGTCAAATAAGAAGAAAATTGATACAGAAGAAGTGATCAATAAGCCAAAGAGCATATATGATTTGTAATTTTAGTATTTTAGATTGCTATAAGGTATATAGAATCTAACTGTATGGTCTTGCAAACTTTGAGAGTAATTACCTAAGAGAATTAGTCTCAACTTTTTTTTTTTTTTTTAAATAAATGGTATAGTATAATATAGTTTCTCTTTATCTTTTATTTCCTTTTAGTGTCACTTTGCTTTATAGTCTTGGCCTGTTATATGTATTTGAGAATTTATAAAATACAATAGCTTTAAGGTAACGCATAGAATATTTGAATGGAGTATTTCCCATTGACCCACAATATGGCAATAATAGTCATTCCTTTATGAAATTTTCCATCGGAAACAACCTCTCTATCTCCAAAAGGTAGGCAGTAGCGGAGCCACATGCATCAAAGGGCTGTCAACCGACACCCCTTCGCCAGAAAATTACACTGTATAGCTCCGTAATTTTAAGAAAAAATATGCATATATGCTATATAATGACACCCCTTGACTTCTTGACGAGTTTATTTCTTTATATTTTGATACCCCTTAATGAAAATCCTAACTCCGCCACTGAAGATAGGGATTAGGTTTGTGTACACATTATTCTCCCCAGACCTCACACCGTTAAAATATACCGGGTATATTGTTAATACTTTTGTTGTTCTCATCTTCTTCTTTTTTCATGAGACTTGTCCAATAAAAGAGGTTACAATCAAAAGGAAGAGATGTAGGTGAGAGTGGAAGGTGCTGATTCAAAGGGACTTTCTTTTGTGCATGAAAGTGGGGTTTCTGATTCCAAACTTTAAAAAATATGAAAATTATATTTGTTGATGGAGGGACCTATTTATTTCATATATATTCCATTATAAAGGAAAATGGAAATGGCATGATTGATTGATGAGTATCGTCTTTGTCTCTATTTTAGCAAAGGCAATACACTTATGAAAAGCATATAGTAATTACTTTCTTTTTCTTATTCTTTAATTTTTTTTTAAAAATCTGGCTCTCTTTTTGAAGTTGAACTCTACTGTTTTTGTTGAAATAATTAATTTAAGGACAAAGTATGGAAAATAACTAAACGAATATACGTCGATGGTAGTGTTCCACGAATCTCCACTTGCAAAATGTATATTATTATTCTTTGGGTGGGAGATAGGATTCTTTGAAGTCATCTAACAACCATTCTCCAACCTTTGATTACCCCCTATACACTAGGAACAATAACTAGCTTGGCCACTTTTATTAGACAAGAAATGAACCAACTAACTATAAATATATCAATAACTTGAGGTGTTAAAAACATGTTTTCAACATATCACGAGACCAAAGCAATGCATAAATTATATGCACTAATATAAGAAAAATTTATACTTCCAATATAATTTAACCTGTAATAATAGATTAACTAGTCTATCATGTATTAATTGTGTAACTTTTCTTTTTTGCATTATCAGTATGTATAACTTAAATTGTGTCTAATATTTGCTCGTTCAGACTAGCTAAACCTCAGAATGCGTATGAACATACACACATGTGTAAGCTGTAGTGGATGTAGCCTAGAATTTGTGGGTTCATCTGAACTCATAATCTTTTATATGGAGTATAAATATACACGAAAAAACCTATTAAAATTTTAATAAATATTAGATCTGAACCATATTATAACATATAATGAGCTCAGTACAAATTTAAATCCATTAAATTTATAGCTTGGATCTGCCCATGTGGGTATATTATTTCATATGTTTAAGTGCTAGAAGGGGTCCTCAGGAAGAAGAATATGTTTTTTGGGTACATAAAAAAGGAACGCAAATTCGATCAAAAAAAGCATTTTCTTTTAGCATGGTGGAGAGTGCATACGACAAAAGGTTACGTTGTAATGATTCTTCAATGGATCGGAATACTTCTTCTTCCGTGGAACCTTTACCTATTACAAGTTTCTTATGCAATAATTGACAACTTTACAATTCGCAAAAGAAGAATTTTAAAAAACGAAACAAACAAAGAGTCGCAATAATAACTTTCACTACTTTCCAATTCACCTCCTTTTTTTGATGAATATCCTAAAGTGAGTGCACGTACGTGCAGATGCCATTTTTTCATTGCTTGATATGACAAATAACGGATTTAAACAATGGCATGGTCTCAACTCAAGATTGACAACACCAAGCAAGTTGAAGGAATAGAGAACACAATAGTAACAGAGGCGAATAAAGAAGTAAAACAAGATATTTAGCATAAATGGGTGCAAGTAATACATTAAAAATGAGGGTATTAATTTGGGAAAAACACATCAAACATATACGCTATATTTACCGTGCGTAGCTATACTTTCAGCAAATCGGTACGGAAACGTCTGTACTTATCTTCCGGAGGCTACAAAGTTGTTAGGAGCACTTCCTTTCTTGATTCCTCATCAAGCGATTTGATTCCCTTAAGTCTTATGCCTTTATTTCCTTTCTACTTATTCTTATACGATGTTGAGTGCTCGGGTCGATTTGGGCATCGGAGGAGTTGCAGTGGTACTACAGACGTGGTGCATGATGTTTTTCCCTGCGTGTTCGGGCAGGCTATTATCGTCTCCTTGCGGAAGGATGTTAAGTCATTTCAGCTCAGTAGCAGTTCGAGGCTACGCGCAAATTGCTATGATGTTCAGATGTCGTTCTCGCATAGTGTTGGTGTAATAGTGGAGTGTTTGTTTATGTGTCGAGGCAATGAATGACTTGAACGGAGGATTTCTCAACACATGATTTAGAGGTTCAGCGGTTATTTCCATCAAAGGAAAGGCAGTCGGACTATGAATGTTCAGGTTTGGGTTGATGGAGTAACGAGACTTGGTTTTTTTAAGCGTGGCGGAATATTAATTTGAGATATGGTGTCGTTGTCCTTGTATGAATGTATTAAGTTTGCCGGTGTTAGGGTCTTACTTAATTCTCCTTTGGGGCAGGGTACTATGAAAGGACGCTGGGGAAGATGTCGTCAGAGATAGCGGTGAGCAGCGGTTCAGAATCGAATCAGTGTTTAATGTTGATGGCTCGAGAAAGATGACTTTTAGGAGAATTAAGTTGATAGCAATTCACTAGTTCCGGTGCTACAGGTATGGATTTGATTTGAGGCAAGATTTGGGGAGCGAAGAATGAGGAAGGACATGGCGGGAGGTGTCTCGTGGTGGTTGAATAACTAACAGGTCAAGTATGAAAAGAAGAGATCGATCAGTTACTTAAAGAAGAAGGTTTAGCCGAAGTGAGAGTGATAGAGTAGCATATGGATTCTATGGTAGGATAGTGATAACTAGTGATTTGTACTACTATTTACTCCCATTTTCTTAGGTTTTTAGGCCAATTCGACTAAAATACTCCCATATTTTGATGCAAGTTGTTCAAATTAAAGGAATTGAGTTGATATGTGAATATTGATCCAAAAAGACCTCAAAAAGGAGCAGAACTTGCAAAATCCCAGAACCCAACTGAAACACTGTCGCGCTTACTTTTCCGCTGCAATGTTTGTCATTCCGTTGAAGCGGATTTCTCTCCGCTGCCCCGTTGTCAAACTTCAGAGAGGTTTTTTTTAGGCTAATCTCAGCGCTGACCGCAATATTTTTCCGCTGCAGCTTTTCATCCACCGCTGCAGCGTCCACTAATTCGCTGGACGTGTTTTAGAAACTTCAGAGAGTCAGCAACATTAGGGATTCACAATTTCGCGGGCAGCAGTATTTTTTCGCTGTCGCGTATTAGCCACCGCTGCATCACTGCATTATTCCGTTGGGCGCGGAATGGAGATTCAGAGAACGTGCAAAGTCCAAGACCGCTGCAGCGGAAGCCCATTCGCCGCAGCGCTCAGAAATAACTGGGAGCGAAGTCTCCGTATGGGCAATTTTGTCCAGTATTTTCAGCCTAGTATAAATAGATCTTTTTCTCATTTTTATGTCATCGGTTGTTAATGGAACACATGAATAGTGCTTTTTGACTATTTTGAGCAATTTTAGCTTAGCTTTAACAATAGTTCTTCAATTTTTATCTTGTAATTTACATTAATGAGCTTAGTTTCATCTTCTACTTTAGTTTCTTCTTCAATAATGAGTATCTAGACCCTTAAGCTAGGGTTGTGACCCAACCCTAGTGTGGGTAATTAATGGGTCTTCAATTTTAGGATAATTTTGTGTATGGGTGTTTGATTTTTAGCCTAATTTGTGCATAAATCTTAGATTTAGTAGTTGCAAATACTATTTCATGCCTTCATGACTAGGGTTACTCTTGAGAACGATGACCCAAGTCAAGGTAATTAGGCTAACAAGGTATTAGGGTGAGCTCAAGAGGTTGATAGCCCTAATAAAAGGGCGGATGCTAGAGATAGTTACACCCGACTTGAGCCAATTCATGTGATTCAATGAAAACACCCAAATGTGCTTGAGAAAGCCAATTTGGGCAAAGTCACCCAAATTACCGAGAGGTATTGGGTAAGTAAATTAGACATGAGGTTATGTCATTCACCCACAACTCACAAGGTTATTCTAAATTTTAGATCCCATTAGTTACTTACCTAGGAGTAAGTCATAGCCCTAGTGCTTTTAATCAACTGAGAAAATCCACATAAAGATATTAGTTAGCTAGTTCATAGTTTCATTTAGACTAAACAGTAGCATAATTGCAAAACCTTTTGATGAGAAGTGTAATTAAAAGCATGACACACCACTAGATCACTTAGACACTCAACTCCCACATACATAACTCCATGTGAAAATCGATCCCGACCCGTTCGGGTAAAAGCTGCTTCGACCCCTGCCTTGCTACTCTTTAGTGGTATAGGTGGGCGCCGATCACTTTTTTGCGTCATTTCCGGGGAGTTATAACGGTGTTGACTATCTATTTGAGTAGTGGTGTAGATTGTTTTTCTTTCCTTCTTTTGTTAACTTGTGTGTTGAATCAATACATGTACTTATGGCTGATCCTTTAGGCAATATTATTTGGGGGGGNGGGAGGTATATTACAACGGAGAAGGTGAATTGAATCAAGTACCTCCACCTCCAAGACGGGGTCGACAGGCCAATCTTAATTATATTCCAGACCCTCCCCCGCCTCCTCCTCCCATAGGTTCTCCTCGGGTGCTTCCAAACGAGGGGTATAAAAGTGCTATTGTCCCGCCTAGAATCCGGACGGGAAACTTCCAAATCACGAATGTGATGTTGACACTCTTGGAGCATTGTGGATATTTCACAGGAGCTCCCCATCAAAATGCCTACAAGCACTTAAAAGGCTTTGTGGACACATGTTGGGGGAGCAAGCAAACCAATGTATCAGAGGATGCCTTGAGGCTTAGATTAATTCCTTTCTCTCTTCGAGGGAAGGCCCTGGATTGGCTTGAGCGACTCCCCAATCATTCTATCTCTATATGGGATGATTTGGCGGATATGGAGGGGGTAAATCGGAGGATGCCTTAAAAGTCAAGTGCATGCTATGGAGGGGGTAAATATTTTGGTGAACAAGCGAAGGCCTCGTGGAAATCAAGTGCAAAAACACAATGACCAATGCGACCAAGTATAATCAAGAAGATTCCTATGATGAGAAAAATGAGGATGTAATGTATGCCAACAATTTTCAATGGCAAAGGAACAATCAAGGGAACAACCAAAGTTGGAACAATCAAAGGCAAGATAATCGGAACAATAATAACAACTCAATCAATTGGGGGAACAACAATCAACAATGGGGAGGCAACAACAACACTTGGAGCGGGAACAACAATTGAGGTAGAAATGGTAATCGGGGGTCAGCCTTTCAAAGGCCCCCGATGTATCAACAACCCAACAATCCACCCCCTATCAATCACAAGGTCAAGGTTCCTAAAGTAATGATATGGGTAGGATCGAGCAAATGTTCAAACAAATGATGGAACACAATGCGGATTCGGATTCTCAACTTGCCTCCCATAACACCTCCATTCGAAATCTTGAAATTCAAATGGGACAAATCTCATAAGCCTTGAACACACGCCCGAAGGGAGCACTACCGAGTGATACGGTGGTGAACCACAAGGGTGGGAACAACAACAGCAACAATACCGGTCACGTCATGGCGGTGACCACAAGAAGTGGGCGAGGTGGTGAGGCTAGTTCTTCAAAGAAAAAGAGAATTGTTGGTGATGATGATGACTGGCAAAATGATGAAGTTACGATTGAGGTTTAGCATGCGGTGGAAGAACCGACAACTAGTGAAGTGAGGATTGATATTCATGACTATGAGGAGGAATTGCAAAGTGATGTGAACCCGTCTAGGGAACACGTAATTGACATACCCGACCCGGGTGTGTCGAAAGCAAAGGCACCATTGCCTAGGCCTACTCCTCCCTATCCTCAAAGGTTGGCAAAGCAAAAGAGTGAGAATAAATTCAATAAATTCATCGACATGATGAAGAGCTTATCCATCAAAGTTCCATTGGTTGAAGCACTTGAGCAAATGCCCGGGTATGCCAAGTTCATGAAGGACTTGGTGACAAAGAAACGGTCAATGGAGTGTGAGACTATAAAAATGACTCACCAAGTGAGTGCAATAGTGCATTCAATGGTACCCAAGCTTGAAGACCCCGGAGCATTCACCATTCCTTGTACAATTGGTAGCGCGGGTTTTTCCAAGGCATTGTGTGACCTCGGAGCTAGCATTAATTTGATGCCATATTCGGTCTTCAAAACCTTGGGAATTGGTCAACCTAGGGCTACTTCCATGCGACTTTAAATGGCGGATCGATCTATGAAGCGGCCTCTAGGAATTATTAATGATGTGTTGGTGCGGGTTGACAATTCATTTTGCCCGCGGATTTTGTTATCTTGGATTGTGAGGTAGATTATGAAGTTCCTATCATCTTGGGAAGGCCCTTCCTTGCAACGGGGAAGGCCTTAGTTGACGTGGAGGCCGGTGAGCTCACCTTCCGGATGGGCGATGAAAAGGTCGTGTTCCACGTTTGCAAGTCAATAAAGAAACCCAATAGCACCGAGGTGTGTTCTTTCATGGACCTTGTCACCGAGGTCATAATTGATGAAACAAGCTCAGTGATAAATGTTGATGACCCCGCGGAAGCAACTCTATTGAATCATGATGATATTGTGGTGGATGGCTTGATCGAGTGTACCAATGCTCTACAAGGCATCGGTTCTTATTCATATGGTCCTCGAAAGTTATCCTTGGATTTGGAGAGTCGGAAAACTCCTCTGACAAAGCCTTCAATTGAAGATCCACCTACCTTGGAGTTGAATCCACTTCCACCACACCTCAGGTATGAATTTATGGGTCCTTCTCGTACTTTACTTGTTATACTTTCATCTTGCCTAACCAAAGTGCAGGTAGACTCTACACTCAAAGTGCTCAAAAGGAGGAAGAAGTCCATAGGTTGGACACTTGCTGATATTTGGGGCATAAGACCCGCATTTTGTATGCACAAGATCATTCTTGAGGATGGAGAAAAGCCTTCCGTAGAACACCAACGGAGGCTAAATGAGGCAATGCAAGAGGTTTGTCAAGAAAGAGATAATCAAGTAGCTCGATGCTGGGGTCGTCTACCCAATCTCTGATAGTGCTTGGACTTCTCCAGTCCAATGTGTTCCAAAAAGGGTGGTATGACCGTGGTGCAAAATGACAAGAATTAACTTATTCCAACAAGGACAGTCACTGGTTGGCGGGTATGCATGGATTACCGTATATTGAACAAAGTGACCCGCAAGGATCACTTCCCTTTGCCTTTCTTGGATTACCATAAATTGAACAGACTTGCGGGGAGAGATTTCTATTTCTTCTTGGACGGGTATTCATACTATAACCAAATCTTGATAGCTCAAGAAGACCAAGAAAAGACAACCTTCACCTGTCCCTATGGGACATTTGCTTTTCCTAGGATGCCTTTAGGATTGTGCAATGTACCCGCTACATTCCAGCGGTGCATGATGGCAATTTTCACTGATATAGTTGAATACTTTCTAGAGGTATTCATGGATGATTTCAGCGTGGTAGGGACTCCTTTGATGAATGCTTGAAAAATCTGGATAAAGTCCTTGCCCGTTGTGAAGAAATCAACCTAGTGCTCAACTGGGAAAAATGTCACTTCATGGTTGAGGAGGGTATAGTTCTAGGCCAAAAAATCTCAAAGCATGGAATTGAAGTAGATAAGGCCAAGATCGAGGTCATTTCCAAATTTCCTCCTCCGACCTCGGTGAATGGAGTCCGTAGCTTTCTTGGGCATGCAGGGTTCTACTGGCGCTTCATTAAAGACTTTTCGATGGTGGTGAATCCTCTTTGCAAGCTATTGGAAAAAGATGCCAAGTTCCACTTTGATGAAAATTGTATGAGAGCATTTGATTTATTGAAGCAAAAGCTAACTTCCACGCCAATTATCACTGTGCCTGATTGGAGCTCTCCTTTTGAGATAATGTGTGATTCGAGTGACGTGGCGGTGGGGACGGTTTTGGGCCAAAGGGTGAAAGAAATCTTTCACCCCATTTACTATGCAAGCAAGACCATGAACTCCGCCCAAATGAACTACACCGTCACCGAAAAAGAGTTGTTGGCTATAGTCTTTGCAATGGAGAAATTCAGGCCTTACCTTATGGGCGCCAAGGTGATAGTTCACACCGACCATGCGGCGCTCCGGTACCTAATGTTGAAAAAGGACTCCAAGGCTAGAATTATGCGGTGGGTATTATTATTTCAAGAGTTTGATTTGGAAATCGTTTATAGGAAGGGAAGTGAGAACCAAGTTGCCGACCATCTATCTCGTTTGGAAGAGAAAGGGAGGCCAAGTGATGGCCTTGAGATTAATGATAGCTTCCCGGATGAACAACTTTTCTCCATATCTTTGCATGATATGACATGGTTCGTGGACATCGCCAACTACATTGTCACCAGTGTTGTCCTGTTTGAGCACTCTTCTAACCAAAGGAAGAAGCTTAGACGGAATAGCATAGATTATTATTGGGATGAACCGTATTTTTTCAAGATATGAAATGATGGTGTCATTTGGCGTAGTGTTCCCAAAGAAGAGCAAGTGTCAATTCTTGAGTCGTGCTACTCCTCACCTTATGGTGGCCATCATGGAGGGGCAAGGACCGCTTCAAAAGTCTTAAGTTGTGGTTTCTTTTGGCTTACTTTGTACAAGGATGCTAGATGTTAGTGAGTTGGTCAAGCGGTGTGATGAATGCCAAATAATGCGCGGCATATCCAAGAAAGATGAAATTCCCATCACTACAATCCTTGAGGTGGATATCTTCGATGTTTGGGGAATTGATTTTATGGGGCCCTTTGTTAGCTCATGTGGAAACACCTACATACTTGAGGCGGTGGACTATGTTTCGAAATGGGTTGAAGCCGTGCCTTTGCCCAACAATGAGACCCGTAGTGTGGTTGGTTTTCTAAAGAAGAATATTTTCACAAAATTTGGGACACCCCGTGCCATCATCAGTGACGGGGGGTCTCATTTTTGCAATAGGGCCTTTGATTCATTGCTATCCAAGTATGGAGTCAATCATAAAGTGTCTACTTCGTACCATCCTCAAGCAAGTGTCCAAGTTGAAGTGTCTAATCGATAAATCCAGAACATTTTGGCTAAGATAGTGAATGCTAATCGGACCGATTGGTCCCGAAAGCTTGATGATGCTCTTTGGGCTTAATGGACCGCCTTCAAGACCCCAATCGGTATGTCTCCGTACTGGTTGGTGTATGGCAATGCTTGTTATCTTCCAGTGGAATTGGAGCACAAGGCACTATGGGCATTGAAGAAGTTGAACTTGGATTGGGATACAACTGAAAATCTTAGAGTTGACCACCTCAATGAGCTAGATGAGTTCGGATTCCATCATATGCTAATTCTTCTTTGTACAAAGAGAAAATGAAGTACTTGCACGACAAATATGCCAAAGACCGAGAGTTCAAAGTGGGAGACTTGGTGCTTCTTTTCAATTCTAGGCTTCGTCTCTTGCCCGGTAAACTTAAGTCCAAGTGGAGTGGCCCGTTTGAAGTGGTATTGGTTACACCCTTTGGTGCTCTTGATCTCAAAAACAAGAATGGGGAGATTTTTCGTGTGAATGGGCACTGGTTCAAGCATTATCTGGGTAAATTTGAAGATAGCCACGTGGTTGCTTTGATGAAATTCCTTTGAACATGGTAACCTGCGTCGTGTCGCGACGTTAAATCAGGCGCTTCTTGGGAAGCAACCCAAGTGTTTTCTTTTATTTGTTTTTGGTAGGATAGATTTCTTATGAGCTAACTAGTTGTGAAGTTGATGTAGGACTTGGTGGATGCAGTGCAGATGAAAATATGGGAAGTGAAGAAAATGGGAGAATTTCGCTGCAGCGGTCAAAAATCTGCTGACAGCGGTGACAAAGCGCTGCAGCAAAAAATAACCGCTGACAGCGGTCCATCTGGGACCAAATTCATGTTCTCTGAATCTCAACAACGATGCAACGTTCATTTTTTTGCGGTCGCGGATTGCATTCCGTTGTAGCGGGAATAATTCCGCTACAGCGGTGAAGGCTAAGACTCTGCAATTCTAAAAGAGCAAAAGTGCGGTCAGCGGTAAAAATCCGCTTCCGCGCTAGGTAAGTCGGTCATGGGTCCCACAGTTTTAGTATATATACTAAGGGACCCTCAGTTTTTACCCTTTTCGCTCAGTTGCTTACCACCCCAACAAAATTACTGCTCATTACTTTTTCACTGCTCATCCAAGAATATTGATTTCATCTCTTTACATCCTTCATCTTCATTAATTACCGGTATATTCTCATGATTTATTTTTTAGTTGAGTATTTGTTCTTGGTTTTACGGTGTTTTAATGTGTTTTTCATTTGTTTTCTCTTTATTTAGAGTAAGTGCAACCCTAACCTTTGAAATTGAGTCATCAATGTGTGCTTTAGTTGTGGGATAATGATATTTGGGGTATTTCTGTGGACTTAGGGTTCTTCACATTTGTATTCATATGAAACTTTTTGAAAATCTGATAAACCTTATCCCTAAGTGCGCAGTGCTGACGACCTCCGCTGCAGCGGTTCAAAATTTCACTGACAGCGGAGGTCCCAAACCTCATAGTTGTCATTACCAGGACTCCGCTGCAGCGATCAAAAATCCGCTGACAGCGGTCCTGTGTACGCTGCAACAGTCAAAATTGCGCGGTCCACGTTTCTTAAGTTCAGAGAGATCACTCTCAGATGTTCTTAATTTCCGCTGCAGAGGCCAGAATTCCGCTGTCAGCGGTGGCCAAACGCTGCAGCGGTCCAGTTTTTCGCGGACAGCGTTTCCAAGAATCAGAGAGGGGTAGTCTGATACCCTAGTTCCGCTGCAGCGGTCAAAATTCCACTGTTAGCGGTGACCTTTCCGCTGCAGTGGTCCTTTTTCCGCTGACAGCGGATTTCCTCTCTATGCACTATTTCATTCTCTGCTTCTGAGCTTTTATTTGGTACTCATGTACAATGTATTAACAACGTTTGTGACATGTTTGCAGAGAATGGTGAGATCAAGGGGAGGACCTGACAAACAACCCGGGAGAGGCGACCCTTCAAGGGGTCGAGTCAAGGGGAAACAACAAAACCTATTAGGCCCCACACAAACAATTGGAAAGAAACAAAAGAGGAAAATAACAAGTCCTGAAGAGTCGGAGTCTAGTGAGTACTTGCCCTCCCGGGACGCTTAGGAGGGACAGAGTGGAGCAGCTTCAACAGCTGCATTATCAAAGCCAAGGAGACTCATCAATGATCCCACTATCCCCGATTCTTCTGATAACTCCTCTAGTCATTCAACCACTCCTCACGAGGGCACAGGTTCAGCAACCCCTCCTTCCATCAACCTCGAAAGCTCATATGAGGGTCCTGATGATGGAAGGGGTTGAGACACTCAAGTACAGATTGCTGGTGTTCACAGGACCAGAAACCCGTCAGTGTGGTGAACCGGCCTACCACCAGTTTAGAGAATGGTGTCCCCAAAGATCTCTCATCCCAGAAAGGCCTTTTATCATCAAGGACCTCCTACCCCTCCACCCCAATGTGAGAAAGCAGCTTTTAGAAAGGGCGGGGTGGGACCTTTTTAATACCAAAGTGGTTGATGCCAATGAATATGTTGTGAATGAGTTCTATACAAATGTGGCCTTCACCAAAAAGGGCACATACCTCACTAAAGTTCGCAACCAGAAAATTCTGTACAATGGCAAGGCTTTTAATGACTATGCGGGTTTCGGGGATGAAGATGAGACTCGGTACTTGGAGAAGGTGAATATGAAAGATTTGGCTCGCCCATGGCTGGCTTCAGTCATAGCTACACCAGGGACTACACCGGATTGGTTGGTCGCAGGAACTTCCATCAAGAGAAACACACTGAGTTTTGAGGCCAGGGGATGGGCCACATTTGTTTGCAGTAGGATAGACCCAATACTCCATGACAGTGATATGCCTTTTTCCAGGGCGGTGATAGTGGGTGCTATTATGGATGGTATCCCGATTAACGTCGGGAATATCATGTGCAGGGTGATAGACTGGGTTGTGAAGAAGAATGAGGCTTCCTATCCCTTTCCCCATTTCCTTACTATGTATTTCTGAGACAACGAGGTTGAGGGGAGGGATTTTGATATGTTTGTGAAGCCCCAGACTACTTTCTCTTGGTACAGTTTTAAGGGGTCATACAACCCTAAGCAAAAAGGGAAAGACTCTACATCTGTAGCCCCTGGTCTTCAGTAGCCACAGAGCCTTCCGCTGCTGCTGAAGGCTCCATTGCTTCTGAGGGGACCACTGCTGCTGCTATCCCTGATCCTCCGTCAGATCCTGCTATGTCCATACCAGTCTCAGTGCCATCATCATCCACCTATCCTCAAACAGCCCTGAAAGTGTCTCAGACTCTAGTTAGTATCACCAACTAGCTGCAGGTAGCTTCCTCTAGACCTTTTGACATTTCTTCTACAGTTGCAGCCCAGTCAGCTCCGGCACCTATTGCATTGCCTCCTAGTCCGGAGGAAACATTGAAGAGCTTGGTGTGACCAAAAGAAAATCATGAAGACACTGGAGAACCAAGAACAGGAGATCACTTATTGGGGAAAGTATGTGAAGAAGATGAAGAAGTCCCAGGATGATATGAAGAAGGTACAGAAGAAGATGAAGGAGACTCAAGCTGCTTTGGTGAAGGAGGTGGCAAAGCTCGTAGCTGCGGGGGACATCCCCCTTGATCTTTTGCTAGGAGAGTCAGAGCCCACTGACTATGATACACAGGTTGATGAGGCAGACCTTCCACTGGCCCTTTAAGTGAAATGCGCAGGTGCGCACCTGGGACCGCAGGTGCGGGTCCGCAGGTGCAATAAAAGGACCGCAGGTGCGGTCATCGCTGGGCAGAACATATAAATAGGACCCTTAGCGAATTTTGGTCATTCTTCCACAATTTTTACACGGGTTTGGAGCTTTTTGAAGGGTTTTGAAGGGGGAATTCGAGAGTTCTACGTGGAGGTAAGACTTTTGGACTTAAAACTCATTTATATGTAATTAATGGACTGATTAGTGGTGAAATTTGTGGGAAATCAGTACCAAAATTGGGTAATTAGGGCTTGTAATTAGAGACTTTAAAATGGGGATTTGAGGGGTCATTTGAAGTCCGATTTAAATGTTCGTGGTATGTATAGACTCGTGCGAGGATGAGGATTCTTGTGATGTAATTTTTATCGGATTCCGAGACGTGGGCTCGGGGGTCGGGTTTGGCCAATTTTGGAATTTTGGGGTAATTTTTAATAATTTTCGAATGGGCTTCGTTCCTTGGCATATTATTATGATATAAATATGATTTTGGTAGATTTGGAGCACTCGGAGGCCGAGTCTAGAGGCAAAGGCATTGTGGGCTAGGATTTTAGCCGGTATTGAGGTAAGTAACGTTTCCAAACTTGGTTCTGAGGATTCGAAACCCCGAACTATATGATATATGACTATAATTGAGGTGACACACATGTCAAGTGGCGGGCGTGAGGGCCTGCACCAAGTAATTTGTGGCCTGGCTCATCTCATGGTACCGTCTAGTAGCTATTACGGATTGATATCTGCACTTCTATTAATGTGGTAAATGTGAACATATTAGAAACCATGTTAAGTATAAATGCTAAGGCTTCACGCCGAAAATGCTGAAACCCGAGTGGTCGTATATTACTGTCTCATTTTGTGATTATTTGATTACATATACTCAGTCCTATCATAGCATATCATTTCATGCCTCGGTCTCAGTATTGTTAATTATATGCATATTTATCATTGTTTCGGGATGATTTATGCATATGTGATCCATGTGAGTGAGACTGGAGAGTAATGACTGAGTGAGGCCGAGAGCCTGTTATAGAGACAGTTATGAAATCGCACTGCACACCGCATCGATACATAGATCATGCCTTCGTTGGCTTGATATAGCGCTTGGCCTTATAATAGCCCCCCAGAGTCTTTACACCCCTAGTGAGAGCATTGATATTGAGGGATGGATCTTCCCTGGACATGGATCTTGTCCGAAAATGGTATTATGTGAGGGATGGATCGTCCCTGGACATGGATCTTGTCTGAGCGTTGTATTTCGGAGATGGATCTTCTCCGTAGGGATGGATTGGCCTTTTCTTCAGTACTGAGTTACCACGATCACCGGTGTTCATGTACATTCCGGGATGGACCTTCCCTAGGCCTGAGAGCCATATACGGTACTGAGTGGACTTCTGTGTGAGGGTTGTGAGCACTGTGTGCATCCCCACATTGGTTTCACATATATATATATATATATAATTATATATATTGGCATGTAGAGTATACTGGGCATACTTGGCATATTTTGTTCATTTTCTGATAAACTGTTAGCATGTCTAATTTATGTACGTTGTTTATTGTAAATTATGAGGTTTAGTCCGTCACTACCTCTCAACCCATAATTTAGGTTCATTAGTTCTGAGTTGGTGTACTCACGTTACCCCCTGCACCTTGTATGTAAATCCAGGTTCATCAAGGCCCGACAACAGTGGTTGATTTGCGTATCGATGGTTCATTGGAGTCTTCGAGGTAGCAGCTGGCGATCGCAGCCTCGATTTCTCCCTCTTATCTTCCTATTGTATTTTCATTTTCTCCAGACATTATTGTGTCAGTTTTACATTTCGATATTGTATTTGTAGTAGCTCGTGGCTGAGTGACACTAGATCCGGGATTTGGACCTTTAAATTGTGTTTTTAAATGATGTTAGACTTTCGAATTGATTATTATCTATATTTTGCTTATAAATTTAGAAACTTTCTGAAAAATAAACTTAGATTCAACGAAATGTGTGGCTTGTCTGATTCCACGATAGGCGCCATCACGACTAAATGTTTGGGATCGTGACAAGTTGGTATCAGCGCTCTAGGTTAAATAGGTATCACCAGTTATGAGCAGGTTTAGTAGAGTCTTGCGGATCGGTATGGAGACGTCTATACTTAACTTCGTGAGGCTACAGAACCCTTAGTAAAAATCTCACATTCTTGAATTATTTCGTGCAAACCTGTTGATTCCTGGAACTAAACTTCTGTTGTTTTCATTCTCTCACAGATGGTGAGGACTCGCGCTATCGATCGGGGTGATCAGACACCAGCTAGAACAGTGAGAGGTCGAGGCCGTGGCAGAGGGAGGGGTGAACCCCGCGCAGCAGTCGAGGTAGTACCTGTGGACCCTCCTATTGTTTAGGATCATGTCCCCGCCGTTGAGATTCCAGCGGGACAAGCTCAGGCACCGGCAGTGCCTATTGTGATTCCGGGTCTTCAGAAGACTCCTCAGATTCTTACTGTGTGCACCAGCCTTGCACAGGCAGTTGTCATGTCTACTACTGCCGCTACTTCTCAGGACGGGGGAGGCACTCAGACTCCAGTGGCCCGGACACCTGAGCAGGTTACCTAGGGGATTCAGACACCGGGGACAGCTCCAGCCCAACCGGTTGCCCCAGCCCAGGATTTTGTGGTCCCAGCTTTGGCAGATGATGAGCAGCGCAGCTTGGAGAGATTTAGTAAACTTCAACCTCCGATTTTTAGTGGTACTGAGGGTGAGGATGCCCAGGATTTTTGGACAAGTGTCAGAGGATTCTTCGCACAACAGGGATATTGGAGTCCAGTGGGGTCCCATTTACTACCTTCTAGTTCTCAGGACTGCACTCGCTTGGTGGGTGGCCTATGAGAGGCATAGACCTGTTAATGCAACACCCTTTACCTGGCATCAGTTCTCCATTCTTTTCCAAGAGAAGTATGCACCACAGTCCCGCAGGGAGGAGCTGCGTAGGGAGTTCGAGCAGTTGCGTCAGGGAGACATGACCGTGACGCAGTAAGAGATGAGGTTCTCTGATATATCCCGTCATGCTATTTGGCTAGTTCCCAAAGATAGGGAGAGGATCAGGAGGTTTGTTGATGGCCTCACTTATCAGCTTCGGATTTTTCTGACCAAGGAGAGGGTATCTGGCGCTTCTTTCGAGGAGGTAGTTGACATAGCCAAGGAGATTGAGTCAGTTCGCCGCCAGGAGCGAGTTGAAAGGCATGCCAAGAGGTCTCGAGGATCTGGTAGTTTTGGTGGTGTTCATTCAGGAGGTCAGTCTCAGCAAAGAAGAGGTCGTTCATTTAGGCCTCCTCAGCAAGCCCGCCCAGACTACAGTGGTGCATCATCGGGGCATGGTTCTCGCAGATCTCATCCGGGTTGTTCCTCATTCAATGCTCTTCCAGCCCAGAGTTCTTCTCGTCCACCATCAGTTCAGGGTTTCTCGGCGCATGTTTCTTTTAGTGGTTATTCTGGTTCAAAGGGTTCCCTTCAGTCCCCACCGTCACTTGCCGAGAAGGGTTTCTTTGAGTGTGGTGATCCGGCCCATATCAAGAGGTATTGTCCCCGTCTTTCTGGTGGTTCATTTCAGCAGAGGAGCCAGCCTTCAGCTCCAGCACCAGTTACTACACCACCCGCCCAGGCAGCTAGGGGTGGGGGTCAGTCAGCCAGAGGCTGCCCTAGAGGGGGAGATCGATCATGTGGAGGTCAGGCTCATTTCTATGCACTCCCGACCATACCAGATGCTATGGCCTCAGATGCAGTGATTACAGGTATTGTCCCAATCTGTCACTGAGATGCTTCATTCTTATTTGATCCTGGTTCCACGTATTCTTATGTTTCATCACACTTTGCCCATTTTCTGGATATGCCCCGTGAGTCCTTAGTTACATCCGTTCATGTGTCGACTCCGGTGGGCGATGCTATTATTGTAGACCGTGTGTACTGGTCGTGTGTGATATCTATTGGGGGGCATGGAGACCCGAGTGGGTCTGTTATTTCTTAGCATGGTTGACTTTGACGTGACATTGGGCATGGACTGGTTATCTCCGTGTCATGTTGTTCTTGATCTCCACGCTAAGACCGTGACCTTAGCGATTCTAGGGTTTTCGAGAGTTGAGTGGAGAGAAACTGTTGAGTATGTGCCTAGTAGGGTGATTTCTTACCTGAAGGCCCAGTGTATAGTGGAGAAAGAATGTTTGTCATATTTGGATTTTGTGAGGGATGTCAGTGTTGAGACTCCCACTATTGGTTATGTTCCTATGGTCCATGATTTTCTGGATGTGTTTCCTGCTGACCTTCCAAGCATGCCACCTGACATGGATATTGATTTTGGTATTGATTTGGTGTCGGGAACTCAGCCCATCTCTATTCCAATGTATCCTATGGCACCGACGGAGTTAAAGGAATTAAAAGAGCAGCTTCAGGAACTCCTAGATAAGGGATTCATTCGGCCTAGTGTGTCATCTTGGGCTGCACCGGTGTTGTTTGTAAAGAAGAAAGATGGTTCCATGAGAATGTGTATTGACTACAGGCAGTTGAACAAGGTTACAGTCAAGAATAAGTATCCGTTGCCTCGTATTGATGATTTGTTTGACCATCTTCAAGGGAGATAGAGTGTTCTCTAAGATTGATTTGAGATCCGGGTATCATAAGCTGAAGATTCGGGATTCAGACATTCCCAAGACAACTTTCAGGACTCGTTATGGCCATTATGAGTTTATGGTGATGTTTTTTGGGCTGACCAATGCCCCAGCAGCGTTCATGCATTTGATGAACATCGTGTTTCAGCCGTACCTGGATTCATTTGTTATTGTGTTCATTGATGACATCCTGGTATAATCTCGTAGCCAGGAGGAGCACGCTCAACATTTGAGAGTGGTATTGCAGAGATTAAGGGAGGAGAAGCTTGATGCAAAGTTCTCCAAGTGTGAGTTTTGGCTTGGATCAGTAGCTTTCTTGGGACACGTGGTGTCTAGTGAGGGTATTCAGGTTGATCCGAAGAAGATAGAGGCGGTGCAGAGTTGGCCCAGACCGTCCTCAGCTACAGAGATTAAGAGCTTCCTTAGTTTGGCGGGATATTACCGTCGCTTTGTAGAGGGGTTTTCTTCTATTTCTTCGCCCTTGACCAGATTGACCTAGAAGGGTGCTCCATTCAGGTGGTCGGATGAGTGGGAGATCTTTTAGAAGCTCAAGACTGCATTGACCTCAGCTCCAATATTAGTATTGTCATCAGCTTCAAGTTCTTACACAGTATATTGTGATGCCTCGAGGATAGGCATTAGTTGTGTTTTGATGCTGGAGGGTAGGGTGATTGCCTATTCCTCGCGCCAATTGAAGACTCATGAGAAGAATTATCTCGTGCATGATCTCGAGCTAGGAGCCACTATTCACGCCTTGAAGAATTGGCGTCATTATTTGTATGAAGTACATTGTGAGGTTTTCACTGATCACCGTAGTCTACAACATTTGTTTAAGTAGAAGGATCTAAATTTGCGTCAGAGTAGATGGTTGGATCTCCTCAAGGCCTATGATATCACTATTCTATACCATCCGGGAAAGGCTAATGTAGTGGTCGATGCCTTAAGTCGCAGGGCAGAGAGTTTTGGGAGTCTAGCATATCTCTCAGCAGCAGAGAGACCATTAGCACTTGATGTTCAGGATATAGAGGTCAGTTTATGAGATTGGACTTATCATAGCCACACCGGGTGTTGGCTAGTGTAGCTTCCGGGTCTTCTCTTTATGACCGGATTAGAATGCGCCAGTATGATGACCCACACTTGCTCGTTCTTCAGGATAGGGTTCGGCGAGGTGATGCCAGGGATGTAGTGATTGGTGATGATGGGGTTATGAGGATGCAGGGTCGGATTTGTGTGCCCAATGTGGATAGGCTTGGAGAGTTGATTCTAGCAGAGGCCCATAGCTCGCGGTATTCCATCCATCCAGGTGCCGCGAAGATGTATCAGGATTTGATATAGCATTATTGGTGGAGGCGGATGAAGAAATATATTGTTGAGTTTGTAGCTCGGTGTCTCAACTGTCAGCAGGTCAAGTATGAGCACCAGAGACCAGGTGGATTGCACCAGAGGTTAGACATTTAGGAGTGGAAGTGGGAGCGGATCACCATGGTATTTGTGGTTGGACTCCCACGGACTTCGAGGAGGTTCGATGCTATATGGGTTAGTGTGGATCGGTTGACCAAGTCCCCGCACTTCATTCCTGTTAGTACTACTCGTTCTTCGGAGTGGTTAGCTGAGATTTATATTGAAGAGATTGTCCGGTTGCATGGTGTTCCAGTTTCTATAATTTCCCACAGAGGTACTCAGTTCACATCTCAGTTTTGGAGGGTCGTGCAGAGAGAGTTGGGTACTCAGGTCGAGTTGAGCACAACATTTCACTCTCAGACAGACGGGCAGTCAAAGCCCGCTATTCAGATTTTGGAGGACATGTTGCGTGCCTATGTCATTGATTTTGGGGGTTCATGGGACCAGTTTCTGCCACTCGTGGAGTTTGCATATAATAATACTTATAAGTCGAGGCTTTATATGGGAGGAGGGGTAGATCTCTGGTTGGTTGGTTTGAGTCGGGTGAGGCTAGGCTATTAGGCACAGATTTGGTTCAGGATGCGCTGGATAAGCTGAAGCTTCGCACGGCGCAGTCTAGGAAAAAGAGTTATGGGGACCGGAAGGTCCGAGATGTGTCTTTTATGGTTGGAGAGAAGGTTCTGCTGAAGGTGTCACCCATGAAGGGTGTTATGCGATTCGGGAAGAGGGGCAAGTTGAGTCCCCGATTCATTGGGCCTTTTGAGGTGCTTCAGAAGGTTGGAGAACTGGCTTATAGATTTGCTTTTCCACCTAAATTATCGAGTGTTCATCTGGTGTTTCATGATTCTATTCTCCGGAAGTATGTTGGTGACCCGTCTCATGTTTTGGACTTCAGTACGGTTCAACTTAAGGGTGATATGTCATATGAGGTAGAGCCAGTGGCTATTTTGGGTCGACTGGTCAGAAGATTGAGGTCTAAGGACATAGCTTCAGTAAAGGTACAGTGGAGAGGGCAGCCGGTGGAAGAGGATACCTGGGAGACCGAGCGGGAGATGCAGAGCAGATATCCTCATTTATTTGAGACTCCAGGTATGTTTCTAGACCCGTTCGAGGACGAACGTTTGTTTAAGAGGGGGAGAATGTAATGACCCGGCCGGTCGTTCCGTGAAATTTTCCTCGTTTCCCCTGTTTCAGCTTTGGCATATGTTATTTAACCTATTCATGATGTGTGGGGTCGGTTTGTTCGTGTTCGGAGTGGTCGTGGTGAGAATTAAGACACGTAGACTCTTAAATGGGCTTAATATTTGGAAAAGTCAACCGGGAGTTGACTTATAGGTAAATGACCTCGGAATGTGGATTTCATAGCTCGGATAGCTTCGTTATGTGATTTGGGAATTAGGAGTGTGTTCGGAATGCGATTTTGAGGTCCGGAGTAGAATTAGGCTTGAATTGGCGAAACTGAGTTTTTGGCTATTTCCGATCGGCATTGGAAAATTAGCTATCGGGGTCGGAATGGAATTCCAGAAGTTGGAAAAGTTTCGTAGGGTCATTTTGGATGTGTGTGCAAATTTCCAGGTCATTCGGACGAGGTTTGGGTAGTTTCAGCATCGTTGGTGATTTTCGGAAGTTTAGAAATCCTTAGGCTTGAATCCGAGGTGAAATTGGTGTTTTGATGTTATTTTAGGTGTTCCGAGGGTTCGACTAAGTTTGAATGATCATTTATGTCTTGTTTGTATTTTTGGTTGCGGTCCCGAGGGTCTCAGGATAATTTCGGATAGCCATCGGGGAGTTGGAAAATGCAAAAGAAATGTTGGTGGTGCTGTTGTTCTGGTGTGGCCACACTTGCGGAAGGGTAGACGCATGTGCAATGGCCGCAGGTGCGGAAAAGGGGGCGCAGGTGTAGATATTGGTTAGGCTGGAGGAGAGTCGCAGGTGCGAGGTTTTGTCCGCACTTCCTAAGTCGCAGGTGCGGAGGCTGCATCGCAGTTGCGGAAAATGGCCCTTTAAGTGAAATGCGCAGGTGCGCATCTGGGACCGCAGGTGCGCACCTGGGACCGCAGGTGCGGGTCCGCAGGTGAGATAAAAGGACGCAGGTGCGGTCATCGCTGGGCATAACATATAAATAGGATCCTTAGCGAATTTTGGTCATTCTTCCATCATATTTACATGGGTTTGGAGCTTTTTGAAGGGTTTTGAAGGGGGAATTCGAGAGTTCTTCGTGTAAGTAAGACTTTTGGATTTAAAACTCGTTTATATGTAATTAATGGACTGATTAGTGGTGAAATTTGTGGGAAATCAGTACCAAAATTGGGTAATTCGGGCTTGTAATTAGAGACTTTAAAATGGGGATTTGAGGGGTCATTTGAAGTCCGATTTTTATGTTCTTGGTATATATAGACTCGTGGGAGGATGAGGATTCTTGTGATATAATTTTTATCGGATTCCGAGACGTGGTCCCGGGGGTCGACTTTGGCCAATTTCAGGATTTTGGGTAATTTTTGATAATTTTCTAATGGGCTTCGTTCCTTGGCATATTATAATGATATAAATATGATTTTGGTAGATTTGGAGCACTCGGAGGCCGAGTCTAGAGGCAAAGGCATTGTGGGCTAGGATTTTAGCCGGTTTTGAGGTAAGTAACGTTTCTAAATTTGGTTCTAAGGGTTCGAAACCCCGAACTATATGATATATGACTATAATTGAGGTGACGCACATGCCAAGTGACGGGCGTGCGGGCGTGCACCGATTAATTTGTGGCCTGTCTCACCCCATGGCACCGTCTAGTAGCTATAACGGATTGATATCCGCACTTCTATTAATGTGGTAAATGTGAACATGTTAGAAACCATGTTAAGTATAACTGCTAAGGCTTCACGCCGAAAATGTTGAGAACCGAGTGGGCGTATATTACTGTCTCATTTTGTGATTATTTGATTTCATATACTCAGTCCTATCATAGCATAGCATTTCATGCCTTAGTCTCGGTATTGTTAATTATATGCATATTTATCATTGTTTCGGGCTGATTTATGCATCTGTGATCCATGTGAGCGAGACTGGAGAGTAATGACTGAGTGAGGCTGAGAGCCTGTTGTTGAGACAATTATGAGATCGGACTGCACACCGCATCGATACTCTGATCATACCTTCTTTGGCTTGATATAGCGTTTGGGCTTATAAGAGCCCCTCCGGATTCTTTACACCCCCAGTGAGCGCATTGATATTGAGGGATGGATCTTCCCTGGACATGGATCTTGTCCGAAGTTGATGTTATGTGAGAGATGGATCATCCATGGACATGGATCTTGTCTGAGTGTTGTATTCCGGAGATGTATCTTCTCAGTGGGGCTGGATTGGCCTTTTCCTCAGTACTGAGTGACCACGGTCACCGGTGTTCATGGACATTCCGGGATGGACCTTCCCTGGGCCTGAGAGCCATATACGGTACTGAGTGCACTTCTGTGTGAGGGTTGTGAGCACTGTGTGCATCCCCACATTGGATTCACACACACACACACACACACACACACACACACACACACACACA
>ML285880.1:103861-127246 GCA_005239495.1 Nicotiana undulata
ATATATATATATATATATATTGGGCATGTAGAGTATACTGGGCATACTTGGCATATTTTGTTCATTTTCTGATAAATTGTTAGCATGTCTAATTTCTGTACGTTGTTTATTGTAAATTCTGAAGTTTAGTCCGTCACTACCTCTCAACCCATAATTTGGGTTTGTTAGTTCTGAGTTGGTGTACTCACGTTACCCCCTGCACCTTGTGTGCACCTGCACCTTGTGTGCAAATCCAGGTTCATCGAGGCCAGGCAACAGTGGTTAATTTGCGTATCGATGGTTCATTGGAGTCTTCGAGGTAGCAGGTGACGATCGCAGCCTTGATTTCTCCCTCTTATCTTCCTATTGTATTTTCGTTTTCTCCAGACATTATTGTGTCAGTTTTACATTCTGATATTGTATTGTAGTAGCTCGTGGTTGAGTGACACTAGATCCGGGATTTGGACCTTTAAATTGTGTTTTTAAATGATTTTAGACTTTCAAATGGATTATTATCTATATTTTGCTTCTAAATTTATTTGTTGTCCCTACATCTAATAATGTCCTTGAGCAAAAAGCTAGAATTATTTGATGGAAAGGTGAAGGATAATCATTAAATAGTACCAAGCTGGCTGAAAGAGTACACCTGAGAAGGAAGAAAAAGACTTCCTTTTATAAATTAAAGGAGTATAGAAGGTCTAATAGTGACTCAAAATCTGCTATAATATCCCTCCTACAGGAATAAAATTTTCAAACATCTAGATTTTACAAGTGAGACACTTTCCTTTCCTTCATTGAAGCATATGTTATTTCTCTCAAGACAACTGTTGCGAAATATGTAGATTGGGTCTGAACAGTAAATTGGAATGAATGTTCTGACGGGAAAGAAGTAATGTAATCCAAAATAACACACTCAAAGAATAGATTCTCAAGTTATTACGATTACACTTCTAGTAGTTGTCAGCAACTTTGTCACGACCCCAAACATTTAGTCGTGATGGCGCCTATCGTGGAATCAGGCAAGCCACACATTTTGTTGAATCTAAGTT
The DNA here is from genome assembly GCA_005239495.1 of Nicotiana undulata. Taxonomy (NCBI): domain Eukaryota; kingdom Viridiplantae; phylum Streptophyta; class Magnoliopsida; order Solanales; family Solanaceae; genus Nicotiana; species Nicotiana undulata. The sequence continues at coordinate 104,890 of ML285880.1, forward strand.
TATTTTTCAGAAAGTTAAATTTATGACCATTAATTACAAAACAGAGAAACTAAATTTGAACAAATTGTTTAATTCTGCTTGTGCATGTTCTCTTTTGAATCATTGGTGTCAAATTTCATTACCATAAGTTATGGTTATGGAGTAACTAACTGCTGCTTGAATTTATTTTTCAGCGCATCTGCTTCTGTTGTTAACTGCATTCGTACATGCATGTGAGCATTTATGACAGCATGGTGTGAATTTCGCCTTAGAGATGACCCATTCTTTATTTAGTTTTCGTAGCTTCTGGACGTTTGATTGATACATATCTTTTCTTTCTTTTCTCTATTTATCTTCATATTTTACAAATTAATTTATCTTTCAACAGAATGCCGATAATGATACAGCCTTGCAGCTACAAGAAGCAACGCTAAAAAAGATGCAGTAGCCCTTGTGTCACGACCCAAATCTCCTCTGTTGGGTATCGTGAAGGCACCTAATCTTAGGGACTAGGTCAACCTATTATTAAATGAAATAGTAACAATATTTGACCAACTTCTGATGATTTCAAAATAGCAAACTCTTTACAAATTTACAAATCCCAAAGACCGGTAGTACAAGTCATAAACTCTATTGAGTTACTAGGAGGTCTACAAATACAATTGTTTTGAAATAAGGACAAATTGTTAGACACAACATTAGAAGGTGACTCTGAAGCCTGCGAATGCAGCAGTAGGTTTACCTTGAGTCTCCACAGCAAAATCCGCACAGCTAACAAGCGATCGACTAACTCTGATATACCTTATTTGCACAAAAATGTGCAGAAGTGTGGTATGAGCACACAACAGCGGTACCCAGCAAGTATCAAGACTAATCTCCGTGGAGTAATGATGAGGAACGGTCAAAACACCTACTAGACTAAATAACCTGAGCGAGTATAAATGTAGAACTAACAGAATAAGATATCGGCATAAAGTTATGCATAATGACAATGATAATATGTTACTTGCAATAAGAAATAGAAACAACAATTAGTAGCGGACACAACAAGTAATAAAGCAGTAGAGTAAGTTGAACACATTCTAGATCCGGTGAACACAATTAAAAGAAGGGCATATAGCAACTAGATGAAAATAACTACTTTCACATCAGGTTTTATCCAATAATATTCCCGAGGTACCGAACCTCAAAATATTTATAAATCACAACTTCCAAACCTTTAACACACATGGCACCTTGTGCCAACATTTTTTCCATCTCACTTCGCACGACAGAATCCACATGCTACTCGGTACATAATATTTGTGTCAAATGATAATTAGAACGTTCAAGAGATTTTATTTATATATCATAAAGTAAAATTATAGTTTCTAGACCAAGTAGGAAATCAATGAGAAAGATGAGTTTATTTCGGAAATTATTTGGGTGGAGAAAATAACATTTTCAAATAAAATACAACATCGAATAAGCTATTGAATCAAATATAGAATTTATTAAATCAAAACATAATAACAATTCCTTTTTAATTAAAATAAAAGCTTTAGAGACTAAGTTGGGATATCAATCGAAGTAGAATATGACAATTTTTAGAAATGGTAAGTAACGAAATAAACAGCGAATTTCAACTTAAAAGTCACACAAGGTAGCATGATATTAATTCTTTTATTAGAAATCACTATATTACTAATAACTCAGGAGGATATGAGGTAAGGCCTCAACATAATAAATTCATCTTGAAAATCAATTCACCAGAATATTAGTATTAGGAAAAGAACTTGGTAATGACGGAAAGGAAATAAGTCAATGACAATAACTCAATCCTCAGAAAACAATGAAAATCGAAAATACAAATTCTCATAATCTCGTAAGAAGGAACCGAAGCAAATGAAATAAAGCAGGGAATACAAAATACAAAATATGTTGTGGCGCGCAACCCGATCCCACCATATAATATCAATATCATAATTCAACCTTATTCCACCCTGTAACCCGACAAAATTTACAAAACCTGAACACTCATTCCGATAGAGCTCAACCATACACAAATTATCAAATTCTGATACCATTTCATCCCTCAAATCACAAATTTTACATTTTGAAAGTTTTCTTCAGAATCCCCATTTTTCCTCAACTCAAAACACTAATTTAATGATAAAAATAAAGATAAAATCATGGAATATAAGAAATTCTAGGTGAAGAACACTTACCCAATTGCTTTTCTTGAAAACCCCACAAAACATCGCTCAAGATCGAGCTCTAGAACTCCAATAAAAGTGGCTAACCCTCGGAATAGAGTACTTTATATTCTACCCAGGTATTAATGCATCGCGAAAGAGAAAGACTCCTAGCGTTCGCGAAGAAGAAAAATAATGGTTGCCAAGATGTGCTTCGCGACCGCGACAGCACGCTCACGAACGCGGAGAGCAAAATCTAATGGCCCCACGACTGAGCTACGCAAACGCATGAAGCAGTACGCGAACGCGAAGAAACGAATTTCATACCTAATCCAACGTGGGAAGAAGGATGCGAATGCGAAGAGGAAATATTTCATCCTTCAAAATTACACTACGCGAAGGAAATATCCTAAGCCCATCTGAAACACACACAAGGCTCCTGGGACCCCGCCTAAACACACCAACAAGTTCCATAATCTAACGCGGACTCACTCGAGGTCTCAAATCACATCAAACAACGTCGAAACTACGAATCACACCATGAATCGAACTCATGAACTTTCAAATCTTTCAACTTCTAAAACTCGCGCTGAAACCTATCAAATCAATTCGGAATGACGTCAAAATTTTTAGCCAAGTCCCAAATGACATAAAGAAGTTGTTCCAACTCTCTGAATTGCATTTCGACCCCAATTTCACCAAAGTCAAATCTCTCAACCTTCCAAAACTTCTACTTTTCCAACTTTCGCCGAAATGCTTCAAATTACCTTACGGACCTCCAAACCTAAATCTAGACGCTTGCCTCGGTCAAAAATCACCATACGAAGCTGTCGGAACAACCCAAACCTCATTCCGGAGTCGTTTACACAAAAGTCAAATTTGAGTCAACTCTTACTGTTTAACCTTCTAAAATATAAATTTTTCTTTCAAATTGATTCCAAATCATCTGATAACGGAACTCGGCCACACACGCGCGTCATAATACATAATACGAAGCTGCTCAAGACCTTATGCCGCTGAACGGGACATTAATTTCCAAAACAACCGGCCGAGTTGTTACACCTTGTTGTGGATTGGTTATAGAAAGAACACCGTTCTTATGACATCTTTTGCACATTTTGTTAAAAAATAACCATATCATACCTATGTGTATAGGTGACGACCTAGTAGGTCGTCTTGAGAGTTATAGCCCTGATCCCCTATTAATTACTTCCTCCATATTTATTTCTCCTATTGTGACTTTTCGGAAGGTTTCGTTTTGGTTTTTGGAAGTGTTTGGGACACTTAGTCTCTAAATGGAGGTTTAAGCTTTAGGATTTGGACAATAGTTGGAATTGTGAGAAAATGACTCTGGAATAGAGTTCTGTCAGTTCTGTCAGCTCCGTTAGGTGATTTGGGACTTAGGGGCGTGTCCGGATTGTGTTTTGGAGGTCTGTAGCTCATTTAGGCTTGAAATGGCAAAAGTCAAAGTTTTAGAGATTTTGGCCGGTAGTGGAAATTTTGATATCAGAGTCGGATTCTGATTCCGAAAGTTAGAGTAGGTCTGTAGGGTTGAATATGAGTTGTGTGCAAAATTTGGTGTCAATCGGACATAGTTTGATGGGTTTCGGCATCGGTTGTCGAATTTGAATGTTTCAAGTTCTATAAGTTTGAATCGAAGGATGATTCGTGATTTTAGCGTTGTTTGAGGTGGTTTGAGGGCTCGAATAAGTGTGTATGATGTTTTAGGATTGGTTGGTATGTTTGGTTGAGGTCCCGGGGGCCTCGCGTGAGTTTCGGGTGCTTAACGGATCAAAAATTGGATTTGTGTTGTTGCTGAAGTCTTCGGGCATCTAGTGCGGAATTGCACGTGTGGCGCAAAAAGAGCAAAAGTGGAAATTGGAGGCTTGGACAGGGATCACAGGTGCGAGGGTATTTCCGCATCTACGATGCCCGCAGATGCATTCTTGGAACTGCAGAAGCGGACAATGCTCCGCAAGCGCACACATGCAGGTGCGGCCCCCTTGCCGCAGATGCGGTCCCATCCCCCTTTAGTGATTTTCGCACCTGCAATGGTATTTCGGCAGGTGCAGTACCGCAAGTGTTGTTGAAGGCACGCAGAAGCGAGATCTCTGGCAGAAAAAAAGGCCAAATCGAGGGTTTATGTCATTTTTATCATTTGGACTTGAGGGCTCGGAATTAGGCGATTTGTTGAGGGGTTTGCAGAGGAAGCTTTTGGGTAATGATTCCTATCTCGTTTTTGGTTGTATTTCATTAACCTGTAGTTGTTTTCTTCATTAAATTAAGGAAATTGGGTGAGAAATTTAGGGAAGAAGGGTGGAAGTTCTTCAACTAAGTTTTTGAGATTTGATTGGGATCTTGATATCGTATTTGGATAATTTTTGTACGAGTGAACTCGTGAGTAAATGGGTGTTCATATTTTGTGGCTTTTACCCAATTCCGAGACGTGGGCCAAGGGAGACTTTTTAGGGCGATTTTCCAATTTTTTGCTTTAGCTTTGATTTCAGTAGCTAGATTAGTTCCTTGTAGTTATATTTATGATATGTAATTGATTTTGGCTACATTTGGTCCATTCAGGGTCAGATTTTTGTGGAAAGAGAATTTTTATGGATTGATTGAGCTTGGTTCAAGATACGTGTCTTGCCTAACCTTGTGTGGGGGAACTCCCCTTAGAATTGGTACTGTTTGATATGTGAGTGCCGTGTACGTGAGGTAACGAGTGCGTACACTGGCTAATTATTATAAAAAACTCGATTTCTGCTAAGTAATAACATGTTTCCTTCTTATTTGAGTCATATCAGCATGTGTAGTATCCTATTAGATTAGAATAGTATGTCTACTTGCCTTAATTGTTTATCCAAACTCCGTGTAGCATGCTTAGTGAACTTTCCTGCCCTTCCGTGACTTGTACTTAGTCTAAATTATAGGATTTTGTGTTGTAGTTGTTAAATTCTATTGTTTGAGCTGCATATTTACTTTAGAACTGCGGAACGGTATTCCGGGAGATCCCCATATGCTGGATATTTACTTTGGGACTACGAAACGGTATTCCGGGAGATCCATCTGTCTTGCATATTTACTTTGGGACTACGGAACGGTATTCCGGGAGATCCCTCTGTCTTATATATATACCAGTAGGGCCCTGACCTGACCTCGTCACTACTCAACCGAGGTTAGGCTTGACACTTACTGAGTACCATTGTGGTGTACTTACGCCCTTTCCTGTACATGTTTTTCATGTGCAGATCCAGGTTCCTCCTACCAGCCTCGTCTGTAGTTGCAGTCGCTGTTGTTTTCGAAGACTTCAAGGTACATATGTCTGCGCCCGTAGATCCTCGGAGTCCCCCTCTATCCTCCTATATTCATTCTTCTCTTATTTCTATAGACAGTGATGTATAGAACAGTTAGAACTTCGTAGAAGCTTGTGACTTACGATGTTCCAGGTCTTGGAAGTCTTATGTATATTTTGAGAGTTAACTATTGAATATGTGTCACGACCCGAAATCCCACCTTCAGGCCGTGATGGCGTCTAACGTTGAACCCTCTAGACAAGCCAACGTTTAAAATGAATTGACATAATAACAATTAAAAACAATAAACGCTAACTAAATAATCATGATAAAAATACGGAGGTTAATAGATTCTAAACTAAAATAGTCAATCTCGTAGAAACCCCTTTAAGTACAAAATCTAGAAATGGAGTCACAACCTCACGAACCAGATTTTGGCTAAAAACAACTATTTGAAATAAAGTGGTACATCTGTCTGGAAATACAAAAAATGACAGAAGGAAGGGATAGAAGGTGACGTCAGGGCCCACGAACGTCTGCGGGTCTACCTCGATGTCGCCAGCGTGGACTGAAGGATACTCCATCTAACGGTGTCCACTGGGTCCGGCTGTGTAATATGCACAACATAAAGAAGTACAGGTGTAGCATCAGTACAACCGACCCCATGTACTTAGTAAATGTCGAGCCTAACCTCGGTGAAGTAGTGACGAGGCTAGGACACGACCGCAATTAATACATGTGCAGTTCATTAATATAACAGGAAATACAGTTGCGAGGTAGAACATGTTGGGGAAAAAGTGGCAACAATTACTAACACAGTAGAATTAAGTAATAACTGAAATGTAGAAGTAAAACAGGAATTTACATCTCGAAACAAGTAAATAAGCAGCAAAGGGCACGGCATGTCCCCTCGTGCATAGCCTCACCATCACTCGGCACGGAATGTCCCCTCGTGCATAGCCTCACCATCACTCGGCACGGAATGTCCCCTCGTGCATAAATAGTAAAGTCACTCGGCATGGAATGTCCCCTCGTGCATAAATAATAATAATCAGTCAGCACGGAATGTCCCCTCGTGCATAAATAATAATAATCACTCAGCACGGAATGTCCCCTCGTGCATAAATAATAATAATCACTCAGCCCGGAATGTCCCCTCGTGCATAAGCTCATAGTCACTCGGCACGGAATGTCCCCTCGTGCATAATGTACACAGAAACAACAATTCAATATGAAGGTTCAACAATAAGAAGTTCTAAATGTACAGAAATAATCAGCAAAGTTCCATCGTCCCGGCAAGGGACTCAGCTATAATCAAACTCGCTCAGAGGTATAATTTCGACAGTAAAAGCCTCAACTGAACAATTAATCAATAACTTCCCACGTCATTGAACAACATCAATGTATCACTTCTAAATCATCAATTATTCATAGCATAGAGAATATCAAGAACACGATATAATTCATCACATTTGACTCACGGCATGCTTGACCACAACCTATAGGTACTCGTCACCTCACCTATACATTGGACATGAATTACACATAGAAAATAAGACTCTATACATATTCCCTCAAGCTAAGGTTAGGCCAAACACTTCCCTCGGCTCCAAAAATACAAGTCAAGCCTCAATCACAGCCTTTCCTCTCGAATCCAACTCTGAAACGATAATATCTAGACATAATTGACTTATAAACATCAATAATTACTCAATAAACCAATTCCAAAGCCTAATTATACATTTCCCATCATTCTTCCAAAAATACCAAAATTCGACCTCGGGCCCGCTTGGTCCAAACACGAGGTTCGGACCAAAACCCGTTCACCTATTCCCCCACGAGCCCGAATATACAATTTGTTTTGGAATCCGACCCCAAAACGAGGTTGAATTCCCAAAAAGCCCAAAAGCCCTAACTCTACCCAAACCCCTAATTTCTACCTTGATTTCATGTTATTAGACCTAGATTCTAGTAATAGATGATGAAAATAGAAGGAATATGGAGTTAGAATTGTTTACCTATGGAGTTATGGTGATGGAGGTCTTCAAAAATGGCTAAAGGAGGTGTGGGGAAGAAGAGGATAGTGAAAAATGTGAAAAACCCGTAATGGGATATTCTGTCTTTGAATAAAATACCTGGGCGAAATTTACACTGTGCGTTCGCAGCACATGCACCGCGTTCGCACAGGGTTCCCCAAAATACCCTCCGCGATCGCGGGACCCCAGCCGTGTTCGCACAACCTAAATACCCCCCAGTCCCCCTGAGTCTCCTAACCCTGTGCGTTCGCGACCACCCTGGTGCGTTCGCACAGGAGACCCTGCCCTCTCTCCGCGATCGCGGCCTGTATGGTGCGATCGCACTGACCAATTTGACCCCTGACCCCAGACCCCACAATTAGTCTGTGTGATCGCATGGACTCTAGTGCGTTCGCATAGAGTAACTTTCCAAACACTAGAAAACAGCAAATGCACCAGATTTGTCTAACCTTTTTGCACCCCGACACCTACCCGAACCTCACCCGAGCCCTCGGGGCTCAAAACCAATTATACACACGACTTAAAAATCATCCTACAGACTTATTCAAGTAATTAAACCACCGAAATAACATCAAAAACAACGAATTAAACTCAAAAGTCTCTATAATTTCTCAAACTTCATAAACTATCAAATTTTCCCTTTTTGATCTGAAACACGTCAAATCAAGTCCGTTTCTCACCAAATTTTACAAGTAACTCATATAATATATATAATGAACCTGTTCCGGGCTCCGGAACCATAATACGGGCTCCGTAACACGGGTTTCACATTAAAATTCATTTTCAAAAGTCTTTATTATTTCCAGAAAACAATCTTCTTTAAAAATTCATTTCTCGGACGTGGGACCTCGGAATTCGATTCCGGGCATACGCCCAAGTCCCATATTTTCCTACGGACCCTCCGGGATCGTCAAATCACGAGTCCGGGTCCGTTTACCAAGAATGTTGACCAAAATCAACTTTATTCAATTAATTATCATGAATTCAACTTATTATCAAATTTCCACATAAAGGCTTCCCGGCTACACACTCGGACTGCGCACACACATCGAGGTGAGATTAACGGAGGCTCTCGGGGCCTCGGAACACAGTTTTAGTTACATTTACACAGGATGACTTTTTGGGTCATCACAATATGCCGAGCGGCATCTCAATTTTTTATTTTAATTATTTGTTATTGTTAGTCCTTCATGTTTTCATTTCAATTCTGCAAAGTGTTAGTCCTACCTAGTCGTAGAGTCTAGGTGCCGTAACGACAATTCACGGAGGGAGAATTTGAGTTGTAACAGTATAGAAAACTATATGGTTAGCTATGTTGATATTTGTATGGGCAACTCTATTATACACCTTAAAGTCTGCCAAGACAACTCAAAGCATCTGAATTTGTTTTTGAGTGAAAACACTTGTCATGACCCAAATTCCCAACCTTATGGATAGTGATGGCGCCTAACATCACACTTGCTAGGTAAGCCAATGTTAGAATTTGATTAACTACTTCGCATTAATTATCCATTTAGATATAATAAAATAATCTAAAGTAAACTGAATCTATTGGTTTTCGATGAATAATTTCCAAGATAAAATAATAAATAATTAAATAAACGAACCACGAACTAATTATATAAATAACTCTAAGGCTACTCCAGGGTCTGGTGTCACAATTCACGAACTACTAAAGAATACTACAAATAATGGGATGAAAGAAATAATATACTATTTTGAAAAATATAAAAACACTCTCTACGAACTAAGAGAAGACTCTCGGGATCTGCGAACGCCGGCTGATATACCTCGTGTCTCCGAAAAATAAATAGCCGCTCTTAATATCCCTACTGCTGGCCGGTACCTAGATCTGCACAAAAGAGTGCAGAGTGTAGTATCAGTACAACCGACCCCATGTACTGAGTAAGTGTCGAGCTTAACCTAGACAAAGTAGTGACGAGGCTACGGTGGAGCATTAACAACATATAACATGTGACAATAATATATACAATAACGCAATAAAATAATTCTACAGGAACATGAAAAATATAACTGAGACAATAAATATAAAGCAAGAAGGAAATCTAAACAAATAATTAAGTACTGCAACAACAATGAAATAACTCAGCCGCCTTTTCCAGGCCTTAGCTATAACAAACTTTCAAATAATTTCCAAGTTTCCAAACTTTAACTTTAAGTAAAAGTAGTGCCAAAATATGAAAAACAAAATAGTAATATAAAATGGTAGTTTTCAAATCTTTGTTTTTCTTTGAAAATCATTAAAAATATAATTTTCCTCCCTTATTGCTACTTGTTGCGGCGTGCAACCCGATCCCACCAGACATATCATATCAATTTATTCACCCGCATCACGATTAATTTATTCACCTGTATCACAATCAATTATCCACCCTTATCACAGCCCGCTTATCACCGCCTTTCAAGTCAAAGCCTGTCACAATATTTATGTCTCGACAAATTGTGAACAGAACAAGTTTCACTTTAAAATAATAGTAATAGCAGAATATCAAATAATGACAATAAAACAATGAGTGTTCCAGTCTTTATTTTATAAATAATAAAACATGCATATTCTCCCTTATCATTGTCTTGTTGCGGCGTGCAACCCGATCCCACCTATTCACAGTATCACAATTAATTATACACCCTTATCATAACCCCCTTATCACAGCCCTCTTATCACAATCAATTTTGTTTCAACAATTTCAAACAGAAGCAGTATAGCTCGTAAGCTTTAAACAATATCAATTCACAATAAAACCAACCAGAATATATGTAAACACCATAACGCTGTCAACCCAACTCAGTCTTTATGTGCCATGATAAAATCAAGAGAACAACCAACACTTTTAATACACTTGCTACAACAATTGGCAACAATCAATTGAAACCAAACAACCACGTAAACCTCAACAATCATAAAATAGTTAAACTACATTCCTCATAACTTCCTCAATATTATCAAAAATGAAACCAACGGGAACATATATATATATATATATATATATATAATTCGTAAAAACAATGCCAAATCGCTCAACCGTTTTGTACCACAAGGAATCCAGCTAAAACAACCAATACTCTTTCCAAAATAACCACAACAATATCTAACAATAAAATAACAAGGCCAAGTAGTCATAGAAACAATAATGGACATAGAACAATTAAGACAAGAATCAATTAAGTTGGGAACGGAAAATGGATCATGCTTAACAGGAAAATTGGGTGGTGCATAGATTCTCGTCACCTCACCTATACACCGCGCCCATGTATTTCACATAGCAAACAAGTGAGGACACTTACCTCAATTTCGCAAGTCATTCACTGTTCAATTATAGTTTTTCCTCTTGAATTCACCTCCAATACACTCAAATATTTTATATTCAATAGAAAAGACAAAGAAGTTCCTTAAAGAATTGCTACAAAGAGCCCTGAGTTTATTATAAACCGCAATATTCTTGTTCTTGACCTCCGCCAATACCACGGATAACGCTACCACATTGTCAATAGCGGGATTCTCCAGCAAATCAATCTGGTTGAGAACAACGTTGGTGTCAAGAACAAGAATAGTGGAGCGAGAGGCGCTTAAGCGGGCAGATGACTTGTCACAACCTTTGTCGCAAAAGAGAGCTCCGCAATAAATATCATCTCGTAAATTGTGTTTCCTAACTTCCTCCAGTATTCTGCCTTGTCTTGTTTGGCGTGTGAATGCTTTGCTCTTCAGCATGTTGCAATCGCTATGATTCTTCCTCGTTGTATTTTGGAGTATCGGGGTTTATGGGTTTTGTCGTTTCTTTGGTTTTAAGGACTTATCCGTTGTTATTTGTGAATTGTGAGTATCATGTAGCTGTTAAGTTGCCTTCTTCCTAATATATAGAACTGTAAACCCACTAAACTTGATTATTGTAAATTTTTCCTTGTTTGAAATACTTATTAAGTCCTAGTTTAAGTCTTTGAATCGATATGAAAGTCCTAATATTTGCCCTACATAAATTCAGTTTTATGTACGTAACATAAGTATAATTAGAAGGTCTATAAATTAAAAATTATTTTAGGCTAAACGTTAGCTACGACAACGTGTCAGGAAGACATTAGTATTTTAGGTTACTTGTAAAAGAAAGAAAAGAGTCATGTGGGTATATATTTTTCATGTAAAAATAATTATATTTCATTAATGTTGTTTTCTTAATATTTAGTAAACTTGAGCTCCAACTAAATATTTAATATATTAAATCCTCCTCATTTGAATCAAGTCCTTATATTTATTGGGATTTTGAGATCATTTAAAATTTAACCTTATATAACTTATGTTCTTATTTAAATAATAATTAAGAACCATATTAATTTTCTTCCTTGTAACTTTTGAGTTTGCTTTACTATGTCTTTTCTTTTTCTTTTTTTAAATCTAATATGTTCTAAGATTTTTGACTCTCAAAATTATTATTTCTTATATTTTCACTTAAAAACTTTTCGGATTTACTTCCGAACTGCGCACGCAAATCGAGATAATTAAATTTAATTTTTTATGACTATTAAGCCTAGAACGAAGTCTAAATTCATAAAATAACCCCTTGGATCATCACAATATCAGTTTGTACTCATGAAAGTTATGTAATTGTTATTTTTACTCACTTAAAAGAGTAGATAACTCTAACCGCTTGCAAGTAATGCAGTAGTATAATGTTATCTTTTGCATGTATTTATTTCTTTTCTCTGCCATTTCATGCCAAAATAAAGTTATGGAATATTGTCTATGTCTCTTTTTGCCATTTCATATCAATACAAAGTTAATAAAAAAACAGTGGTTAATAACTTTTATTATGTTGGGCCCGTGTGGCACGGGTTCCACCTAGTATATATATAAAAGATTGGTTATTCTATTTTCTCAATCATTGTTTTTTCAAATTTTATACTATTTTTCTCCTAATAATTTTATACAGTTCATTATGAATAATAACGACGGGTCATTTCTTTTATTGAGTATAGTATTTGATTAGTATAATTTTTTTTAATAACCATTTTTTGTCTATGATTGATTAGATACACAAATTTTGCATATTTATTTTTTGCTCCGCTTTTAACAAAAGTGCGAAACTGGCCCTTTAAAGTTTAATGAATAATATCTAAACTAAGATATCCTTCTTCTCCGTCTCTTCTTCTTATTATCACCAAGACCGTCATAGTTCTTCAACTTTGCAAGCTTGAATATGTTTGGTGGTTGAAATTCAAAGTTAATAGCTTATTATAGTTAAAACCATTTCAATATTGATTATTTGTGCCTAAATTTTTAGTTCAAACACTAGTTTGACGATTTGCTTTGAAAATCTCAAAGTTCCATTATTGTTCGTTAAATTATTGAACAAGACAAAGTAGGTCTTGTTGATTTGGTATTATCTAACTAAATTGGTGATTGAAATTTTTTTTTTTGTGTTGGTGTTTGGGGATTTTTTTTTTTTTCAAATTTGAGACTAATTAGAGTAGATTGGGAGTGGATTGATCGAAATTGAAATTGCTAATTCAAAGAACACTTTGTTAAACGACACAGATAAATTGTGCCAATAGGATAGTGGTTTTGTGAATTTTAACAAATAGGTCAAATGCATATAACACTATTAGAGAATTCAGGCAAAACCGACCGCACCGAAAAAGAGACCGAAGTCGGTAAGTTTTTCAAAATATTTTCATTTTCAAATTTGTTAAAGAAATCGTCCGAATTCGGTTCGTTTTTTTACGCCAAAATGCCGGAAATTATTTTTGCATCTCGAAAAATTAACTTTTCAAGAATTCAAGCTTCTCGATTTTTCATTCAAAACAAATAAAAATTAATATTTAAAAAACGTCATAAATTGGTCGGTCTTTTTAAAAAACCGACTGATTTCGGTCGGTTATTTTTGTGCAACAATATAATTAAAGAGTATAAATAAAATAAAATAAAATAAAATAAACTCTTAAACTAAAAGACACTAATGGTGTAGTGGTACAACAGTATCTTGTCACCGTACATATCATGGTTCAATTCCCAAATGCTATATTTTTTATTACATAATTAAAAAGGATCGACCGGCTTCGTTCGGTGTTTTCGATCGATCTTCTTTTTTGGTCATTTGTGGCATTTTAATTGACTGATCAAAATCAGAAGTCACAACCGAACAAAGTCGTTCGGTTGGCTCTACTGACTACACAACAATCGATTGCCCACGAACCGGCTGATTTTTCATTGGTTTTTGCCAATTACCGACCAATATCGGTCGCTTTTGATAGTCGGTTTTAGCCATAATTTTAGTAGTGAAACAAAAAGTGTGATGAACCGATAGGTGATCTTATGATTTAAAATCTAATTCTGCGATCCGAAGCCCTAAAAGTCATATTTTAACCTTCCTCGAATTCCGTGCGCAATCCAGACGTTTTTTCGGAGAGCTTTTGTGTTAAAAACTGATAAAAATAAGAAATTTTTCCTAAAAGCTTTATTGGAGTTGACTTCGGCCAATATTTTGAGTAAACGAACCTCGATTCGTGTTTTGACGGTCCCAATAGGTCCATATCAAAATATGGGACCTGGGCGTATGCCCGAAATCGAATTCGGAGGTCCCTACCTCGAGTTATGAATTTTTTGGTGAAAATTAAAAGTCTGAAAATTTAATTATTTTTAAGAATTGATTAATGTTTGGCCTTGTTGATACCGGGTCCGTATTTTGGTTCCGGAGCCCGATATAGGTCCAATACCACATCTATGACTTGTCTGTGAAATTTTGTAAGAAACGGAGCTGGTTTGACGTGATTCAGACGTCCGGTTGTGAAAATAGAAATCTCAAAGCTTTCTTCAAAATCTCACTTGATTTGGTGTTCAATTCGTAGTTCTAGGTGTCATTTTGGCGAATTAATCGTGCGAGCAAGTTCGTATGATATTTTTAGACTAGTGTGCACTTTTGGTTTAGAGCCCCGAGGGCTCGGGTAAGTTTCGGATAGGTTTCAGAGTGAATTTGGACTTGGTGAAATTGTTGGTGTAACTGATCTTGTTGCAGGCCTCTGATCTCGCATTTGCGAGATCAGGCATCGCAATTGCGACATCTGAGAGTTGGCATTTGCGAGCTTCTCATCGCAAAAGCAAAGAGAAGCTGGGTCACGCAGGTTTCGCAATTGCGAAATAACCTTCGCATTTGCGAAGTTGGTCTAGAGAAGGTAGTCTTCGCATTTGTGACGATTGTGTTTCATTTGCGAACCTTTCTTCGCATTTGCGAAAAATGCAGAAGTGTGAAGTATTTCACATTTGTGATGGTTCCTTCGCATTAGCGGGCTTCGCATCCGAGGTCGCATTAGCGACATGATGAAATAGGACTTAGACGGGATTTTTTGTTCATCTCTCAATTTTCAAAACCTAAAACCTTTGAGGCGATCTTTCCAAGACTTCTTCTTCCCCAAATCATTGGTAACTAATTTCTTTCAATCTCTCACTACTTTTCCTAAGATTTCAACCTAAAATCTAAGGTTTTCATGGTGGAATTAGAGGTTTATAGGTAGAAACTAGATATGATAAATTGGGGATTTAGACCTTAAATTGAGGTCGGATTCCAAAACCAATTATATAATCGGGCTCGGGGGTGAATGGTTAATCAGGTTTTGATCCGGATTTTGGATTTAGACCAAGCGGGGCCAAGTGTTGACTTATGTTGACTTTTTCAAAAATGGCCTAAATTGAATTCTTTGCAATCATGGGTAGTTTCTAAGGCTTTATTTGAATTGTTTGGTTGGTAATTTTCTAGATTCTATTGGTTCGGAGGCTTGTTTGAAGGGAAAATCTGTGATTGAGCTTTGAGTTTGGCTGTTAGAGCGAGGTAAGTGTCGTGTTTAACCTTGGCTTGAGGGATTAAGACTTAATTATCTTTTTGCTACGTGTTTAGATGTTGGGTACCACGTATATGTGAGGTGACGAGTACATATGCGTTGTTGTCGGGTTTTAGCATGCGGGTGAGTCTTATTCTTGTAATCGTTGCTTTCCTTGATCATATTATTCATGCTTAGCCTAGTTAACTGAGATGTTGATTGATCATTACGGACTTCGGTATTTATTGCGTGTTGATTCAAGTTGAGGTCGGTATAGTGGAAACAAATGGTGAAGTAAGATTTCATCTCGTTGTTTCTATCTCCCTGTTGTTATTGTTCATTGTTTTGGTGAGGGAGAGTGTTAATGCACAAAGGGTGATGTCGTTCCATTTCTATTGACTTTATGTGAGTTGAGAGCGTTAATGCACGAAGGGTGATGTCGTTCCATATTGTGAGTGTAATGAACGAAGGGTGATGTCGTGCCGTTTCTGTTAATTTCATGGTGAGGATGACAGTAAAGCACGAAGAGTGATGCCGTGCACTTTTCCTTTGATGTGTTCATTGGTTCTTATTGGTTCATAGTGTATCTATTGTTCAAGTTATCTTTCTGTTGTAGTTCTTTACCTCGTATCCCCTCGACATGTTTCCCCCTCCCGAGATTACTTGTCTAGTCCTTTTACTGTTATTTGTATATACACTGTTATATTGTACAAGTTTAATTGTAGGTGTCTTGTCTTAGTCTCGTCAGTACTTCGTCGAGGTTAGGCTCGACGCTTACCAGTATATGGTGTCGGTTGTACTGATACTGCACTCTGTACTTTCTGTGCAAATGTTGGTACCAGCTCTGGTTGATCGAGAGTTTAGCTGTTGGACCCTATATCCGGAGACTCAAGGTAGATCTGTCGGCGTTCACAGACCTTGAAGTCCCCGTCTATCTTTTTTGTTTTATTGTTTCTTTCATTCAAACAGTTGTACTTCTTCCAGACTATTACTTGTAGGAAATTCTAGAATGCTCGTGAATGGTGACACCAGATCCGTGTAGTGGTAAATGATGAAGTTATTATAATATTCCGCACTCGTTATAGCTTAATTACTGTTAATTACTGCAATATATAAGAGTTGACTTCATAATACTTTAACGTCGGCTTGCCTAGCAAGTGGGATGTTAGGCGTCATCACAATCCCGACAGTCGAGAACTTCGGGTCGTGACAAAAAGTCATGGCGACATGATAGAGTTTGGCGTTGTACGATTAAACGAGCACAAAAGTCCTTCTAATGAGAAAGAGTTTGTGAACAACTTTATACCTAGGTCGAATGCACATAACACAAATTCATGCCAATGTTAGTATAATGTAGTGAAATTGAACAATATAAATTAAGTCCAACCAAATCGACATTATTTTGTGCTATATTTAATCTGCCAACCCAGCGAGACGTCAAGTTAATTCAAGTTATTACTAGTTGCAGGTTCGAAGCATACCCGAGCGAGTGAATTTGATTTTTGAATTAATTTAAAGTTTGTTCGTCAAATTCAGTTTGATACTCCAAAATAAGTGATTTTTTGGAAAATCACTTAATTTGGACTGGAGGAAGTATAACCTTTCTTTTCAGTTCTCAGATCCGTGTTACACTTTCTCTCTTTTAATTTTTGTTTTTCTTTTCGTGATAAAAATTAATTTGTAAAATCTATATCTATCTATATATATATATATATATTATTATAAAAGCACGAATGATTTGTGCTATCTATATTATATTTATTATAAAAGCACAAATGATTTGTGCTAAATGTTAAACGACTAAAATATCCTCATAAATATTGATTGACTTTTATAACCTTAAATATTTGTATAATTTAAAGATATAATTGTAAATCACCTAAGGTTGAAATTCTTTTCCGATTTAAATTGCGCATACACTTAGCCTACAAAGTTTATTTCGGGAATTGTTTTGGGACTTTATCTTTGGCCTACATCTTCTTGGATAACTGACGCTTCGTATAGTTACTTCTTTTGTGACGATAATATTTCATCCTTCGGATGCTTCGTCGTAACCGTTGCAATATAACCTTTGGAATCCAAAATCAATTGAGACTTTGTATCTACGACTCCATATCAGATTAACTTTCTGTTATTCCTTCAAACAAGAATTTCTTTTGGAATAAAATTAAAATATTAGACTTGGACTATGAAGTAAAATTGTGAAAGGAATATGAATTTGAGTTGGAGAAAAAGTTGAGCAACATAGCTAAAGAAAAGTATTTAAACTAAAAGAAATTATTTCACAAGTAAATTGTCCAAAACCAAATCAAATCGGCACTATCATATAATGGCTTAAATACATGTTTTAGAACCACGAAGGGTTCCTTTCAAATTACAGTTATAGCGGTTTTAATTTCAACTTCGTTTACGTGGGATAGGAATAATAAAATAGCAGAGATCATGACAGGGTTATGACTGTTTTGAGATGACTTCTATTGTCATGATGTGTACATATTCATATCTTGTATATGTACTGTGTATATTAACATTGGTCTCATATTATTGATCACTTGTTTTGTTCTCAACATAATGTTTATACATGTAGGATTGTCAACAAGATAAAGAGCCCAATACTGCTATGCGGATACTTCTCAAAAAGATATTTATTTCAAATCGGATAAAAACAAAGTCTTTAAGAGACGATTGATTTTGAAGAAAAATGCATCCACCATGGCTTACATAATTTACAAAGATGGTAGGTAGTGATTTTGAGAATAATGCCATAATTTCAAATAAACTTTTGCCGCCAAAAAATAAAGAATTTTCTTTCCAATATACTTTTGTTTTGCAATGACAATAAATGATGCACGTGTCTAAAAAAAATAACACAATATATTTTTTCACACGAACAATTATATGCTGGACTTTCAAGAGATATCAATATGATAATAACAAGATATCCGGTGATGAGTGATGGCAAAACGGCCAAAGTGATAGCAGAGAACATACACTAAAAACATCAAGTATTAGGTAAGATACAGACACAAATATTATGTAGCTTAACTAAATCTATAATCGTGCAGCTCAGATGATATCTAATCATTTTGAATTCAAGTATTATGTTAATGTAAGTAAAATTGATTTCAACATTTAAATGATAGTTGCATTTTACCACGTCATTATGATATGATTATTTTTCTTGTAAATATTGTCTTAATAATTATAATTATATATTCTTTCACATAAATAACGGAATAGAGATTTACGTGCATCACACGTACATAGAAACTAGTTAGTATATACATTCTGTTTTTCTCATTTTCTTATTATTAATTCAACGGTCTAAGCAAAATAATTTTATCAATTAATTTGTAAAATTAGTATATACACCTTTAAAGGTGAGAATCTATTTTTTCTCTTTAACACTTTAAACAACAACAACAACAACTACCCAGTAAAGTCCCACAAAGTGGGGTCAGGGGAGGGTAATACGTACGCAGACCTTACCCCTACCCGATAGGGCAGAGAGGCTGTTTCCAATCGACCCTCGGCACAGGGAAATAAAACAAGAAAAGAAAAGAAAAGACAATTCATTAGTAACTCCAACAGAAATCGCAGAAATAATAGCCTAAGCATGAAAGTATAAAATAAATGACATGCAATAATATCAACCAGAAACT
Organism: Nicotiana undulata; assembly: GCA_005239495.1. Classification (NCBI taxonomy): domain Eukaryota; kingdom Viridiplantae; phylum Streptophyta; class Magnoliopsida; order Solanales; family Solanaceae; genus Nicotiana; species Nicotiana undulata. The sequence goes on from ML285880.1 coordinate 123,855, forward strand.
ACTGTCCGGGAGCACAATACAATACGCAAGCCATCTATTGTAAACCCTACCCAACCCCGCCTCGCCCCAGGAATGAAGTAAGAAAAGTTCTATAATCCCCTATCCTATAACCCTGATGCTAGACCTCCAGACCTTCCTATCAAGGGCCATGTCCTCAGTAATCTGCATTCTTGCCATGTCCTGCCTAATCACCTCTTCCCAATACTTCTTAGGCATCCCTCTACCTCTACTCGAGCCAACAACCGCCAGCCGCTCACATCTCCTCACCGGGGCATCAAGGCTTCTCCTCCACACGTGCCCAAACCATCTGAGCCTCGCTTCCCACATCTTCTCATCTACCGGGGCCCCCCACCTTCGCCCAAATTTCTTCATTCCTAATCCTATCTATCCTGGTGTTCCCGCACATCCACCTAAGCATCCTCATCTCCGCAATATTCATCCTTTGAATATGGGAGTTTTTAACCGTCCAGCACTCTGCCCCATACAACATGGTCGGTCTAACCACAACTCTATAAAACTTACCCTTGAGTTTCGGTGGCACTTTCTTGTCACACAAGACTCCTGATGCAATCCTCCATTTCATCCACCCTGCCCCTATACGATGAGTGACATCCTCACCGATCTCTCCGTCCCCCTAAATCACCGACCCAAGGTACTTGAAGTTGTCCCTCTTGGGGATGACCTGAGATCCAAGCTTCACGTCCCTACCTACTTCACTCGACTCGGCGCTAAACTTGCACTCCAGGTATTCTGTCTTAGACCTACTTAATATGAAAGCCTTAGACTCAAGGGTCTGTCTCCATACCTCCAACCTCTCGTTAACACCGACCCTCGTCTCGTTAATCAGAACTATGTCATCAGCAAATAACATACACCATGGCACATCCCCTTGAATATTGTGTGTTAGTGCATCCATCACCAAGGCAAATAAGAATGGGCTAAGCGCAGATCCTTGATGAAGCCTCATAACCACCGGGAAATGCTCTGAGTCTCCACCCACTGTCCTAACCCTAGTCTTAGCTCCATCATACATGTCCTTGATCGCTCTGATGTAGGCTTCCGGCACGCCCTTCGCCTCCAGACACCTCCATAGAACCTCCCTAGGGACCTTGTCATACGCCCTCTCCAAGTCAATAAACACCATGTGCATGTCTTTCTTCTTATCCCTGAACTGTTCCGCCAATCTCCTAACAAGGCGTATAGCTTCCGTAGTGGAGCGACCCGGTATGAAACCAAACTGGTTTTCGGATATAGACGTCGTCTTCCTCACCCTCGCCTCAACCACCCGCTCCCAGACTTTCATGGTATGACTTAGTAGTTTGATACCTCTATAGTTGTTACAACACTGGATATCCCCGTTGTTCTTATACAAGGGCACCACTGTACTCCACCTCCACTCCTCCGACATCCTCTTAGTCTTGAAAATCACATTGAACAACCCAGTCAGCCACTCCACTCCTGTCCTACCCACGCATTTCTAGAACTCCACCGGAATTTCGTCCGGCCCGGTCGCTCGACCCATACTCATCCTACGCAACGCCCCCACGACCTCCTCTACCCTAATGCGCCTTCAATACCCAAGGCCGCGATGACTCTCTGAATGCCCCAGCTCCCCTAGCTCTATATCCCGATCCCCCTTTTCGTTAAGCAGGCCTTGAAAGTACGACTGCCACATCTGCTTAATCTGAGACTCCCCCACCAGAACTCTACCATCCTCGTTCTTGATGCACCTCACTTGGTCTAGATCCCGATCTTTCCTCTCCCTCACTTTAGCCAACCGAAATAACTTCCTGTCCCTGCCTTTATCCCCCAATTCCTCGTACATACGACCAAACGCCGCATTTTTTGCCTCCGTGACCGCCAGCTTCGCCTCCTTCCTCGCCACCTTGTAACTCTCCTTGTTCACTCTCCTCTCCTCCTCGCTTGTGCTCCCTTCCAACTTAGCGAACACTACCTTTTTCGCCTCCACTTTTCCCTGGACTACATTGTTCCACCACCAATCGCCTTGATGTCTGCCTGAATAGCCCTTTGCTACCCCTATCACATCCCGCGCCGCCTCCCTTACCAAGTTCGCCGTCTCTGACCATATAGCGCTCACGTCCCCAGAACTTCTTCAAGCTCCACTGTCAGATAACCTCCTTTCCAACTCCTGGGCTTTCTCCTTAGTCAAAGCTCCCCATCTAATCTGTGGTCGGCCCCGAGCATCCCTCCTCTTCCTCTTCACCCAGAGACCAACGTCCATCACTCAAAGTCTATGGTGAGTCGCGAGGGACTCTCCCGGAATAACCTTGCAATCCTTGCACAACCCTCTATCGTCCCTTCTGAGGAGGAGGTAATCAATCTGAGTCCTCACCGCCAAACTTTGGAAAAGTAACCAGATGCTCCTCCCTCTTTGGTAATGACGAGTTCGCAATCAGTAGCTCGAAAGCCCTAGCAAAATCTAGCAGCTAAGTGCCTCCTCCGTTCCTAACCCCAAGGCCAAAGCCGCCATGCACCTCGCCATAGCCACCAGCAGCTGCCCCAATATGACTATTTAAGTCCCCTCCAATAACTAACCTCTCAGAATGGGGAATACTACTCACCATCTCGTCCAGTCCCTCCCAGAAGCGCCTCTTAACCTCCTCATCCAAGCCTGCTTGCGGCGCGTAAGCGCTGATAACATTGAGGGTGCATCCACCAATCACCAAATTAATAGACATTAACCTATCATTCACTCGCCTAACCTCAACCACGAACTCCCTAAGATCCCTATCCACCAAGATGCCCACTCCATTCTTACCCCTCACGACCCCAGAATACCACATCTTGAACCCGTCTACATTCCTCGCCTTCGACCCTACCCACCTAATCTCCTACACACAAGCTATGTTGACCCTCCTCTTCTGAAAAATCTTTGCCAACTCAATGGACTTACCCATCAGCGTGCCTATGTTCCACGACCCAATCCTTAATCTACGCGCTCCCGCTTTCCCCTTCCCACCCTTGCCTCCCGTCCCAACCACTGGCCCGCTCCCCACCCCCTGCTCACCCCCGCCACCCCCACCCCCCGAGGACATGACCTTACACTACCATCCCCGGCCGCAACCAATATACTTCCGACAGACTACGGGAAACACTAGTGCACACACGAACTGTAACAGAATGCTTAAAAAGATGCTAGCTAAATAACCACAAATCGACTTTTATAAAGGATAGACACGAAAGCGGGAGGTACCAACTCCCGATGGAAAAAACCTGAAAGTATGGCTTGATGCGCCCGAAGTCAACTCATGCCAACTCTTGCACGTCCCGACCGGTGGTGCTCCGCTCCTCACTTCCCCACGCCTTAAGCTCGCCTCGTTCGCCGCAACTAGTAACCTGAAAACCACACACAACCACCACGAAAAAAAAGG
>MDKH01066331.1:0-10137 GCA_005239495.1 Nicotiana undulata
TTTTATATGTACTCATGCTGCACTTTCTTTCTTTTTCTGCACTTGACTGTGCAGGTACTGAGGGTGGTTCGTCTAGTCGTCCGCTTGTTGATAGATACTGATCGCAGCGTCGCTCCACACAGTGAGCTGTCTTCTTTGCGTTCTCCTGACAGCACCTCTGGAGCCTTCCAGTATCATTTTTGCTCAGTCTTTTGTTCCAGACTGTGGCTTGTGTATTTTGTATATGTATTTCTACTGTTGTATCTATTTAGCCGCTCGTTGACACTGTGACACTAGTCCTGGCACACAGTTGTTGTAGTTATCGGGGTTGTATATGTATTGGGCCTAGCTGTGGTTTAGCTTGTTTTCTACGGCCCTACCCCACGTTGTTATTGTATTCCGCACTTTCATTATTATTGTTGTTCATTGGCTTGCCTAACCTCACCGTTAGGCGCCATCACGACCTAGACCGGTTTTGGGTCATGACAGGAATTGTGCCTAATTTTGATAGTTTTCGAATGGGTTCATCTCCCTAGAATATTTTGATGTTAATAATCTGATTTTGATAGAATCGGAGCATTTGGGAGCCGGTTCGAGGGGCAAGAGTATCGCGAAGTATCTTTTTGTGCCGGTTTGAGGTAAGTAATGACTATAAATCTTGTGCTGAGGGTATGAAACCCCGGACTTAGCATCTTCTCACATTTTTGAAGTGATGCACACGGTGGATGACGAGTGTGTTGCGTGCAATGATTGGGGATTTGAACTTTGTTCTTCCCGAGCCAACTATTGAATTGCGTAATTACTTTTAAGTCCCATGATAAATCGTATTTTTATGCTATTGATATATTTGTATTGTAAGCCATGTTTGGGGCATTGTGCCGACCTGTTTAGACCCCTAGGGGGCTATTTTCTGACATTCCTCACTGTAATGATTATGATTTACACTTAGTCATTTCATGTTAAACTGTTTTCGAGACTCAGACTTGTTTACATTATTTTGTGATACAAAAAACTATTTTAGGTCGAGTACCCCGTTTATTGATGGCCCGAGTGGCATTTTTTAGAGTTTGTGAATGAGTGAGGACGAGAGCCAATATTATGAGGATATTATGGATCGGGCTGCACGCCGCAGCATGTTAAACTATTATAATATGTGAGAGGCCGAGATCCTGAGTGATTTATGCCACGAGATGGCTTGATATTAGCGCTTGGGCTGTAGGAGCCCATATGGAGTCTATACACCCCCAGTGAGCTTAGGTACTTACTGAGTGCGAGTGTCGAGTGACGAGTGATTGGGAGGCATGGGTGATAGTGAGGTTGCCCGCGGGGCTGATAATGAGTGATTGTGAGGCATGCTGAGCGACTGATACTGAGTGATTGTGAGGCATAGTGAGCGACTGATTCCGAGTGATGATTTGCCTGAGGGGCGGTTTATGATACTTGTTTTGCCTGAGTAACTATATATGATTCATTTTATTTTTACACTAAAACTTCTTGGACATTTTTCTGAAATCATTGGAAATCACACTTTTCAAAAGATTTTAATGAAATTGGCTTTTAAAGCGTATTGATTTAATGTATACACTTTTGGGAATAAAGACCGTACTTATTGTGAATCGATGATTGATCCTATGTGTTTCTTACTGTTCAGACTTGATTTATTTTCATTACTACTGAGTTGGCGTACTCACATTACTGCCTGCACCCTTGTGTGCAGATTCAGGTGTTGGTACCGAGCGCTAGTTTTCTTACTACGTGTGGAGCCAGAGTTGGGACATCGAGGTAGCTGTTCAGCGTTCACAGCATGTCAGTTTCCCCTTCTTGTTTTGTATTTAGTTCCTTTTTCCGAGACTTGATGTACTATGACAGTAGAATTTTTGGTACCACTCTTAGATGCTCATGACATGTTGACTCCAAGTCTTGGGGATAGTGTTTAGACTATTTATCTCGTTTTGTTTTGTTTAAAAATCCGGAAATTTAAAAATGCTTATGAAATGTTGGAAATGATTAGGAAATTTTGAAAATAATATGTCAATATTTGATTATTGGCTATCCTAGTTCCATGATAGGCGCCTGTACACATCGAAATTTTAAAGGATAAAGTTAAATCCTAAATTCAAGATACTACAAGACTCTAGATATTCTAGGAGTCTATAAGAGTTTCTTGGAGGTTACTCTATCCTAAACCCTAATGCATACCTATAAAAGGGGTCACATATTCCCTTTGAAGAGGCATCTCAAAAATGGAGATCATCTCGAAAATTCCATAAACTCACGAGATATTCACAAGAGATCAAGAAGTGATCGGATAATTCTTGATAATAAAATAATTCAAGAAGATCCACAACATATTTCATGGATATCAAATAAAATCATGAAATCCCGTATCATCCTACGTTCGAGAAATACGCTGCTCCAGCTCTCTAATCACGGAGATAATCAGGAGAGAAGAATCAAGGGAACAAACAGAATTGTACCCGCATCATTTTATCAATAAAATTATGTTTCTTCATATTTATATTGTGGTTGCAATTTATTGTTGTATCACATATAATTTATTGCAAATAAATTGGCACGCCCGGTGGGACCAGTTTTGTCCTTCATCTCTTCTTCCTGTAAATCGAAACACTAAGTTTCACAATCATTTGTTGTGATTGTATAGTACTTCAAGTCTCGTGTTCATGTTTCGGCAAGCTTACACCCTGACAAACCTTGAAGTAGGGGGCGTTTGTAGACATCAAAATTTTAAAGGATAAAGTTAAATCCTAAATTCAAGATACTACAGGACTCTAGATATCCTAGGAGTCTATAAGAGTTTCTTGGAGGTTACTCTATCCTAAACCCTAACGCATACCTATAAAAAGGGGTCACATATTCCCTTCGAAGAGGCATCTCAAAAATGGAGATCATCTCGAAAATTCCATAAACTCACGGGATATTCACAAGATATCAAGAAGTGATCGGATAATTCTTGATAATCAAACAATTCAAGAAGATCCACAACATATTTCATGGAAATCAAATAAACTCATGAAATCCCGTATCATCCTACGTTCGAGAAATACGCTGCTCCAGCCCTCTAATCACGGAGATAATCAGGAGAGAAGAATCAAGGGAACAAACAGAATTATACCCGCATCATTTTATCAATAAAATTATGTTTCTTCATATTTATATTGTGGTTGCAATTTATTGTTGTATCACATATAATTTGTTGCAAACAATGCCATCACGGTTGCCTTAGGATTTGGGGTCGTGACACCTTTAGAGTGTATATATCAATTTTAAGGGAGATTCGTTAAGTTTAAAGTTGGTTTTAGGTTGAATTTCTTATTGAAACTCGAGGAAGAAGAAGTTTTGGAATTGTATGATAAATTTATCATAATTATATCTAAGTTGTATTTGATACGTCAATACCTAAGACAATTCTGATACAGTACTAATACTATTAAAATACAATATTGTATCATAATTTAAGTTTAAAGTTGGTTCTAGGTGGATGTTTTAAATTGAAACTTGAAAAAGATGAAGATCAAAGTTGTATCATAATTTAAGTTTAAAGTTGGTTCTAGGTGGATGTTTTAAATTGAAACTTGAAAAAGATGAAGATCAAAGTTGTATCATAATTTATAATTATATCATAATTGTGACTAATACAAATATAATATGATATTGTATTAGTTTAAGTATCAGGTATTATTTTGGATATTAATGTACCATCTACAAGTTAAAAACAATTGTGATACAAGTATGATATAATTATGTTTTACCCATTGATACATCTGATACAATTCAAATACAATTATGATAGTTATCATACAATCCCTGAATATTTCTTCATTTTCAGTGTTGTCTGGTCTGACAACAAAAGAAGGATGAAATTGACGATTTAATAATATAAAGTTGTCGCCAATGGTGGGAAGAGAGAAGATGGAGATTCTGGGCGTAGATTAAGGGATTTTGATGTAAATAAAGAGAGAGATAGAATGGTAAAGGGAAAAAAGGAAAGTATATAATTGAATCCCTTGCTTGAAGGCACTAATAATGGGATGTGAGCCTTTTAAGGAGAAATCTACACAATTTGTAAGAAAAAATAAGATACTTATTAAAAACTACAAAATATAGAGAATATTGGTAAATAAGTTTCTAATATAGTATAGTTAGGTAAAATTCCCAATAACTTGAGGCCCACTATTTTGAAAAATAAAATACTCAATCAACAAGACACGTGTACAAATATGTCACGACCCAAATCCAATAAAGGTCGTGATGGCGCCGGACACCATTGTCAGGCAAGCGAACACCAAGAAGTTAATTAAATATTTATTTTAATACTCTTGAAATCATTCCTTTTTGATTTCATTAAATAATAAATAACAAACTTTCACTGAGTAAACAATAATATCCTTAACAAATTTAAATAATGAATGTATCCCATAGTCATCCCAGAACCCGGTGTCACAAGTGTATGAGCAAATTTCTAGGAAAACAATGTAATATAATAACCGTCCGAAATACAAATAGGACAGTAGGGAAAATACAACACGATACTCTGGAGGAGACTCTGCTGGCTCCGGTCCATCTCAAGGTGCAGCTCATCTAAGTCTCCATATCAACCATGCGACTGCGCCAAGCTGGGCCACTGAATGTACATGTGCATGTGCAACAAAATGCACAGCAAGTGTAGTATGAGTACGAAAACAACGTGTACCCAGTAAGTATCCCGCCTAACCTCGAAGAGGTAGTGACTAGAGGTCGACTTTGACACTTACTAGAGGTCAAATTAATATTATTAAATGTGAAACTAAGAATGGGTATCAAAGTTAAATAGAAAATAACAGCAGGAAAGAGCAATTTCCTTTCATAATTTAAACTTTAGTTCCCGTCATTTTCAGTTGATCGTTCATAAATCAAGGCATTTAAGTAGTTCTAATCAGGAAAAAACACCAAACAAGTAGCATGCGCAGAAAATGCCAAGGTCGTACGGCCCGGTCCAAACATAAATGTAAATTGTGCACTGCCGAAGGGTCGAACGACGCAAACTATAGATGCATCTATTACCCCACTCGCGAATCATACATGCGACGCGGTCAAAAATAAATAATAGATCTACCCCATTCGCGAATCATACATGCGACGCAGGTACTCATAGATACACATATTCGAACAATTAATCCAAACTTCATCAGGAAAACAATTACTCAAGGAAATGACAATATCTCTATTTAAAAGGTCAAGAAGATGGGTTTTAATCTTTTTAGAAATTCATTTGTCAAGTTCGTGTCACGACCCAAAATCTATGGGTTGTGATGGCGCCGGACACACTGTCAGGCAAGCCAATCCCAGAACTAGTTCAAAAAACATCCTTCTTAACATTTTCAAAATCATGCCTTTTTCTGCATTTATAATCAAATAATAAAACAAATGCTCGTAAACTAAATACGGCGGAAAATCCACTTAATGCAGTACAAAAAATACCAACACCTTCCCAGAACCCGGTGACACAAATACATGAGCCGTGGCGTATGGCCTGATCCCACCCTGGTAGTCTCAATTCGTGGTGGCGTACGACCCGATCCCACCCTAGTAGTCTCAATCTCGCCGTGGCGTACAACCCGATCCCACCCTGGTAGTCTCAATCTTGCTAGGGCGTACGGCCCGATCCCATAATATAATCAATCATCACTATGTCGTGGCATACGACCCGATCCTATAATATAATGAATCATCACTCTGCCGTGGCGTACGGCCCGATCCCATAATATAATCAATCATCACTCTGCCGTGATTCTCTTATCACACTTAAATCAAGCCAAGTATCACAACGTTCAAAGACAACAATACGAATCACACAAGTATACAAGTCATGTCTATGCTACAACAGGGGAAAACAATGAGCATGTTGTGTCCTAGCTACCCGAACGAAGCAGTAATAGCACTACGTACGGACTCTCATCACTCGGTGCGTATGTAGCCCCCAAAAAAAGATCATATAGCAAACAAGGTTACCTAGAGGGACAATTTCCTTCTTACGAGGTTAGAGAGGAGACTCACCTGGATAAAAGCACTCCTCGGACCAAGGACTGGTTCAAAATATGCGCCCGAAATTCTGAAACTACCTTCGACGGCTATCAGCTAACCAAACATAGCATAATTGAATCAATTTATGCTCCAAGAATAAGAATTAACAAGAAATCCCAAAATATAGTATTCTTGAAGGTTTTTGAAATTTCGAGCCCAGGCCCACGCGTTCGGATTTTGAAAATTCTCGAAGGAATGAATTACCCGAAGACCAAGGATCGTAATTACATAATTTATTTAGGAGTTCATGGCTAAAAATGGATAATTCACTAATTATCAAAGCCCTAGTAATTTCTACCAAATTTCATGATTTTTGTTTCTTTTAGGAATTAACCCGCTAAATTCCAAGCATAATCGTGAGAAATAGGAGAGAATTTCTTACCTGTTCAGTGGGTGGTTGTGGGAGGTGTTCTTCAACCTTGGGTGCTCTCTAATGGAGGTAAAAGATGACTAATGAGGAAGACAACCCGTAATTGAGCATTTAAATACTGCCCAGGAAAACCTTCACTGCGATTGCGGCTTCAGGCCTGCGATCGCAGAGACCAAGCTGCCGGACCACTGCGATCGCGGCTGGAGGTCTGTGATTGCGGAGAACAAATGGTCTTGGGCCCAAAACGACGCTATGCGATTGCATAGATGGGGCCTGCGATCACGGAGAGTGGGAAGTTAGGCTTATGCGATCGCAAGAGTGAGCTCTGCGATCGCAAAAGGTGGGGGAAGAGACTTATGCGATCGCAGGGTGATGTCTGCGATCGCAGAGAACAAAATTTAGCCCAGAAGAAATCCCTCTCTGCGATCGCAATTATCCCTTTGCGATCGCAGAGAAGGAAACTAGACAGTAATTTTCTGGTTTTCTAACTTAGCTCCTGGGGGTCTAAAACACCCCCGAGCCCCCGTCCAAAATCACCGACAAGTCTTTATTCATGATACGGACTCGCTCGAACTTCCGAAACATGAAAAACAACAACGAAACTCAGAATCAAACCCCAAAACCAAATTAATCAAACTTAAGAACTTTGAAATTCTAGAAATCATTACATTACGTCGGACGAGTCTATACTACACGGAATGACCCTAAATTTTGCAGACAAGTCATAAATGACTATTCGGAACTATTTCCGGTTCCGGAATTCCATTCGGACACCGATAGCATGAAGTCCCGTTCCAGGCCAAATTCTAAACTTAAGGAAATCCTGATTTCCATTTCGGTCGCCGAAACACTCCCGGGTCATAAGAAACCCGAGCCGAATAAACGCCCAAGTCCGAAATCATCATAGGAGCTACTGGAGCTGTCAAAACTCGATTCCGAGGTCGTTTGCTCAAAATGTTGACCGAAGTCAAACTAGGCCAAATAGGCCAGCCTTAAGGAACCAAGTGTTCCTAAACCATCCAAATCATTCCCAAATCCTGGACCACCTCTCCCGCGAGTCATAAAGCACGAATATCCGCTATGGAAGGTTTCATTTAAGGAAACGGGACCTTGATACGCAAAATGACAGGCTAGGTCGTTACATTCTCCCCCTCTTAAATAAACGTTTGTCCTCGAACGGGACTAGAATCGTACCTGGAGTGATGAATATCTGTGGATATCTGCTCCGCATGTGCCGCTCGGACTCCCAAGTCGCCTCCTCAACTGGTTGGCCCCTCCACTGGACCTTAGCCGCTGAAACTGTCTTAGACCTCAACTAGCGGTCCTACCTATCAATAATGGAAACTGGCTCCTCCTCAAAGCCAACTTCTTATCTAGCTGGATAGTGATGTAATCAACCACGTGCGAGAAGTCGCCGTGATACCTCTGAAGCATAGTTACATGAAATACTGGGTGAACTCCTGATAAGGCTGGAGGCAAAACAAGCTCATAAGCAACCTCTCCAACCCGCTTCAGCACCTCGAAAGGACCTGTAAACCTGGGGCTCAGCTTGCCTTTCTTCCCAAATCACATAATTCCCTTCATCGGCGATACCTTCAACATGACCTTATCTCCCTCCATGAATGCTACATCATGTGCCCGCTGATCTGCGTAGCTCTTCTGCCTAGACCGGGCTGTACGAAGCCTCTCCTGAATAATATTCACCATTTCCAAGGCATCTTTGACCAGATCTGTACCGTATAACTTGGCCTCACCAGGCTCAAACCACCCAATCGGAGAACCGCATCGCCGACCATATAAAGCCTCAAATGGAGCTATCTCGACGTTGTACTGATAACTATTATTGTATGCAAACTCCGCTAAAGGAAAGAACTGGTCCCACTGACCCCCGAAATCAATCACGCAAGCCCTGAGCATATCCTCCAAAATCTGAACTATACGCACTGACTGGCCATCAGTCTGAGGGTGAAATGCTGAACTGAGGTCTATCTGAGTACCTATCTCGTTGTGCAAAGCTCTCCAGAAGTGTGAAGTGAACTGAGTACCCCGATATGAAATGATAGACACCGGCACACCATGCAATCGGACTATCTCACGAAGGTAAATCTGAGCTAGCCTCTCTGTAGTATAAGTAGTAGCCATAGGAATGAAATGTGCCGATTTGGTCAATCTATCCACAATGACCCAAACCGCATAAACCTTCCGCAAAGTCCGAGGCAACCTAACCACGATGTCCATAGTGATACTCTCTCATTTCCACTAAGGAATGGGCATCTGCTGAAACAAGCCTCCTTGCCGCTGATGCTCGTACTTAACCTGCTGTCAAATAAGACACCTAGCCACATGCTGAACAATGTCTTTGTTCATCCGCCTCCACCAGTAGTGCTGCTTCAAATCACGGTACATCTTCGTAGCTCCTGGGTGAATAGAATACCGAGAACTGTGAGCCTCTGCTAGAATCCTCTCCCTCAGGCCATCAACATTAGGAACACACAATCGGCCCTGGAGTCGCAGAACACCATCCTCGCCCAAAGTAATCCCCTTGGCCCTGCCTTGGACCACCGTATCCCTAAGCTCTTCTAGGCGTGGATCATCAAATTGTCGAGCCTTGATCTCTCCCAATAATGAAGACTGAGCTACCACATGAGCTAAAACTCGACAGGGCTCTGAAAGGTCCAATCTTACCAAACGGTTGGCCAAGGACTGAATGTCCAAGGCTAAAGGCCTCTCCTCAGCTGAGATGTAGGACAAACTACCCATGCTAGCTGCTCGCCTGCTCAATGCATCCACAACTACATTTGCCTTGCCCGGATGATACAAAGGAAGTGAGATCATAGTCTTTCAACAACTCAAGCCACCTCTACTGCCTCAATTTAAGGTCCCTCTGCTTAAGCAGATACTGCAGGCTGCGCTGGTCAGTATAGACCTCACAAGATACACCATATAGATAATGCCTCCATATCTTTAGATCATGAACAATCGCCGGCAACTCCAAATCGTGCACAGGGTAATTATTTTCATGAACCTTCAGCTGGCGCGAAGCATAAGCAATAACCCTGACATCCTGCATCAGCACGCATCCCAACTCGATGCGTGAAGCGTCACAATACAATGTATATACTTCAGAATCAGAAGGCAATGATAACACTGGTGTTGAAGTCAATGCTAACTTGAGCTTCTGAAAGCTCGCCTCACAATCGTCAGACCACTGAAATGGAGCATTCTTCTAAGTCAATCTAGTCAATGGGGCTACAATAGAAGAAAACCCCTCCACGAACCGACAGTAATAACTTGCTAAACCCAGAAAACTCCTGATCTCAGAAGCTAAAGTAGGACGCGACCAACTCTGAACTGCCTCAATCTTCTGCGGATCAACCTTGATGCCCTCACCAGACACCACATGCCCCAGAAATGCCACAGACTCTAAACAAAACTCACACTTGGAGAACTTAGCATACGGCTTTTGCTCTTGCAAGGTCTGAAGTACAACTCTCAAATGCTGCTCGTGCTCTCCCAGGCTCCGTGAGTAGATCAATATATCATCAATGAAAAAAATAACGAAGGAGTCGATATATGGCCTGAATACCCTACTCATCAAGTCCATAAATGTTGCTGGGGCATTAGTCAAGCCAAAGGTCATCACAAAGAACTCATAGTGGCCATATCTGGTGCGAAATGCAGTCTTCGGGACATCAGAAGCCCGAATC
>ML285882.1:694-10953 GCA_005239495.1 Nicotiana undulata
TGCGGAAGATTCATCGCAGGTGCGATTCCGCAGGGGCGGAATATTTCTCGCAGGCGCGGGTTATGAGTTGTGTCACTTTTCCGCAGGGGCGGATGTTTGGTCGCACCTGCGGTTCCGCAGGTGCGTGAATTCCATCGCAGGTGCGAAATTAAGCTGGTTTGAGTTCCATCGCAATTGCGGACATTTGGTCGCACCTGCGGTTCCGCAGGTGCGTAAAAACACCGCAGGTGCGAGTTTTGTGTGGCTGAGCCATCTTCGCAGGGGCGACAATTCCTCGCAGGCGCGAGGTCGCTCTTGCGTCCAAGAATCCGCAGGTGCGGAATCACTGAAGCCTTTATGCACATTTTCACCGCTTTTTGTCCAACTTTCAGTCCAATTCAACACCAACCTTCATAGCATCATTTCCCTGAAAATTGAGCAATTATACACTAACAACGACCTCAAATTATCATTTAACAATTCAAAATCTTGTGAGAAAAGACTAAAATGAGTGGTAAAATCACCACTCATCACTGACAAGATACGTTCTCATCTCCATACATGTATTAATTCAAGTACAGTCATACATGAGCAGGACTCTATCTATTTATGGTTCAAATTCAATTCTAATACTTACCCAAATATTGAACCAGTTTCAAGAAGTCCCATCTCACTTGATTAGCCTAGTTTTAGGGGGAAAGTAAATGTCCAATCAATGTCTACTCAATGACAATTCTGTAGCGATTAGAATTCCACTTGAGTTAATACTCTTTCGTTGTAATATCCCCAGCCATAAGTTATAAAAAGGCCATCATTACCCATCGTGCATAAAACAACAGTTGAACCTTGTTCAACTCACTTAACTCACAATCTCTACTGCCTTTTGTCTTTCTTCTCTCTAAACAATTCAAAATCATGTCGTCACCCCTACCAGCTTCTTTTGATTCATCTCCAAACAGAGATTATGATGGAGGCAACAATGAATCAGACTCAAATTCACCCTCAATGTATAGTTCTGAGTCTCCATAAAAGTCGACAACCCCTGAACACCCTACAATCCCAGAACACACACCAAACCCTACCCCAGCCCCCAAGCCTCATCATGTAAAAGTTCTTGCACACAAATATGTGGCTTCTTGTTCAAGAGCAAAATTCTTGGAAGAATGATTGCATGCTGAAGAAGGCTCCACACCAGAATCGTCCAATGAATCATTCAAATCAGCCAATGAAGATGAAGAACCTGGTTCAACCAGTGGTGAGAAAGTTAATTCTGATGTTATCTCTCAAATAAACAATGCTAATCAATGATTTGTGTTGGTGGGGTCTGTGGTGGATGTTGAAGTGCCCAAAAAGCAAAGAAAATATGGGAAAGAGAAATCTCTTGATATCGAGGGAGATGTAAATGTGAGGGGATAGGGAGAGGATGGTACCACACTAGCTATATGTTGTCCCGTTCTTGAAAATCTTGAAGAAGATGTCACAATCATAGGGGGAAATAGTGGAGTTGAGGAAGCAGATGCTGGGTTGGAGAACTTGATGAAAGCAATTGATGAACACATTTCTTCTGAGGAAGAAACTTTAGCTGAAAGACTGAGGAAGTTGGGGGATTCATATAACCCCAAGAGAAGAAGGACTTCAAGTCCAAGAAGTCTACAGCCTCAGTTCATTCGAAGAAAAGGAAAGTTGTTGGTTCTGTTGAGGTAGTTGTTCCTAAGGTACGTGCTACGCGAAAATCTATAAGAGATGAGGAAGAGAATTTAGAAAGGGATCTTCTAGAGAGCAAGAGGAAGAGCGCAGCAAAGGGAAAAGCAAAAGTTGGAGAGCATGTTGAGGCTGTTGTTGTTGAAGAAGAGTCGTTGGACCTGGTCCAACAAGAGGAGCAGCTGGCTCCAGCTGTGGTTAGGACACCAAAATCCAAACAGGCTAAGGCTTCTTCAAAGAAGTCAGCTGTTGTGTTCGCCGAACTCCAAGCACAGTCAAAAGTATCAGGTCCAAGCCAAAGAAAGTAAAAATTGTAGCTAAGGAGGATGATGATGTAGACTCGAGTGGAGAGGAGGAGAAGGAAATAGAAGAGGTGACTGACAGAGGTACCATGTTTGGAAAGAGAACAATTCTGAAGGGTAAGCTGATGAAGAATCTAGATGAGCCTGGAATGCAGTATTTGCTGGGAACTCTATAGGTACAGCGCTGGAAGGACATGGTCCTTCGTATGGAAGGCAGGCTGTCAAGAGCTGAGTTGGTAGAATTCATGGGGAATGCGATTGTCAAAAATGGCAGGGTCACATAAATGGTCAAAGGAATTGAAGATTCTTTTGATACTAAGGAACTGGGTGTTATTTTTGACATACTAGCTGAGGGATATGAGGACTACACAAGGCAAAGATGGCCTTGTCTATATTGGATGGCCTCAACAATTAACATCACCAGGTTCTTCAGTGATAATGAAAAAGAGATTGACCATATGTCTGTCTACAAGAGTGAAATGAAGCCAGAACACAAGCAATTCTTCGAGTTCGTCATCAAGTTTCTATTGCCCAGACAATAAAGGAGGCACATTGCCAACTATATTGATCTGACCTTGATGGAATGCTTGTACAGGGGAAGGCAAATAAATTGGCCAGCTTTCATCATCTAACTCTTGGATAGAGTTGTGAATGGAACAAAAGCTCATGCAATCCCATATGGATTTATTCTAACAGTTGTGCTTGCTCATTTTGGGGTTTCAGTGAAGAAGGCTGAAATGGAGACTGCCAAGGATTATTTTGTGAAGGAAACTTTGCTATCATGTGATTATATTGGCAATGTTCCTATGGATGAACCTGGTTCATCTAGGAAGCAGCCAGTCAACAGCAAAGTAAGAACTCTGGTGCAGGAAAGCGAGATTAAGGATATGGAGATCCTTCGTTTGAAGTCTCGTGTGATTGAGGTTGAAGCTGAGCGGGATGCTCTCAGGGCTGAATAAGAAAAGGAGAAAGAAAAGAATGAGGGTGTTCTTAAGCAGATGCTTTCTCTCCTACAATCGAAGACCACAACCTCCTCTGCACCTTCCCAGCCTCAGGTTTATCCAGTGCTTCCCATCTGTCTTTCAAGTGCCCAGTTTGGGACAATGTCTAGCTTTTGTGGTTTCAATTTTTTTGTTTTGCTCATGTTTTGATTGTTTTTGCGTTAATATGTTGGTGTTTGATGTGCAGTATTATATCAATGAATTTTGTTGCTTTTAAAAATTGTCTCAACTTCTAATTTAACTTACATTATTGGTTTCTTGTGTTGATTAATCATGCTTGCACTTGCCGTTGCCTAAATTTGGCCATGAGTAAGAGTTAAAAATTTGGTAAGTATCATTTTGCAACTTTTCGATGATTCCAAAAGGGGAAGATGTGTTGTGCTGGGTGTGTGTCCTGGGTGTGTGTGTTTTTTCAAAAAAGGATATTTATAACCTATTGTACCCGGTGCTCAATGATTAATGCTTAAGACTATACAAAGTGTTTGAAGTGTATACAAGATAAAAGCACAGAGTTTTTCATCATCAAAAAGTGGAAATTTGTTTGCCCATGTCACTGAATGGATTTTGAAGATTGACAAGTTGAACCAGGTCCATCACAGCACACACATCTGAACGAAACAGTTGGCACAAGAATTGTTCATGCATAGGAGATATCAGTGATTGCTGAGTATCAAAGAGCTAAAAGGATGTCTGATAATACGAAAAGGTTGCAAACTGATAACGAAGATTGAAGTTGATTTCAGCAAGGACAGAAATAGAGAAGGAAGTTGAGTCATAGTCGAATTCATATACCTAGGTAGAGTTGGATCATAACTGAACCATGTACTCAACAACTGACTCTATAAATACTCAATGTATTACTGCTGAAAGAAGCGACGCAACAAGACAAAAGTGAATCAAGTTCTGAAAAGCAAAAGTTCTCAGGATATTTTGCAAGCAGAGGTATTGTGCGAAGGCTACAGTTCAACTAGAAGAAACAGTTTCATTGTTGATGTATTGAGTCTAGTTGATTATAGTAGGCGTTTTAATATTGTATCTTTTCAGCTTTCATAGAAGCAATTGTAATAGGTACACATTGTTCAAGTTAGAGTTAGCTTGAAATCTCTAGAGATTAGCTAGAGGCTAGTTGATACAAAGAGGATTAGAGTTAGTCCTAGGATTACAAAAGAGTTTATTTTGTAAGTGCGTTTGGCTCAGAGTTTCTAGTAAAGTGTTTGAGCAAATCCTATTGAGGAGTAGGTCGTGGTTTTTTCACCTTTTGAGCCAGGTGCTTTCCACGTAAAAATCTCTGTGTCTTTACTTTACTGCTTTATTATTCCGCAACAGTAGAAGGTAGTACACAAAGAAGAACCAGGTTCTTCTTTTTAGACAGCACTCAAAAATTGGGTACTACAGAATTATCGTATATTATTGTGTAGTATTGAAGTCTAAAACATCACTATTATTAATAAAAATTTGTGAGATTTTTCTTGCACTCTTGTGTGTGTGGATACTCTTGGATTTATTCTTCAACAAGACTCAACTTAATGTGGTAAGATTAAATTCTTTCTAAATCTTAGATCACTTTTAGGTATTCAAGAAAGGTGATAAGTTTAGGCTTATTGTTGTTCTTGTTATTCTAATGGGTCGGGTTTCACAATCTATCTCTTGTTTTTAAATCTCTACCAAAGGAGATTAGTTCTTCGTTAGCTAATTGTTTAAATCTATCTTTAATTTTCCGTCTTTTTTTGTTTCTCTATTTTCCTTTAGTTTAAGCATGTTTCTTGTTTTTCTCTAGTTATTCTAGGACCCCTATCATATTGTTATCTGCACCTAACCCAATCCGCTAGGTAAGCGAATTAACAACTATAAAATTCCAATGAATTTCAATAAGACAATTAAGTAAAAGAAAATATCTGAATCTTATACATTTTCCAAGGACTAGTAGTACAAATCATGAGCTTCGAAGATTAGAAATTACAAAGCTGGTATGAAATAAATATATCATATGTTCGAAATGTACATAAACAGATTTTTATGAATCTAAGACTACCATGAACAAGAGGCAACTACGACTAAAATGCAGGTACATCTTCAAATCCAGCACGCATCAATCTCTGCAACGTCAGTAGCCAACATATGCAAGTGTAGTATGAGTACAACCGACCCCATGTACTCAATAAGTAATAAAACCTAACCTTAGGTTTAAAGTAGTGACGAGCTAGAACAAAGGTCAGGTCCAACACAAGTAGCCAACAACATTTCATAACAACGTAATGCAAGTAATAAAGGAAGTAATTCAAAGATGAAATGCTCGGCCTATTCATAGTTTCCCAAAAAATAGTTCCTCCTTTCAAGTATATCACTGAAAACCTAAATCCTTTACCGAAATCGTCGAAAATATGAGTAAGTTTGAAAATAGTAACTTTTTCCAAAATCCTTTCAGCGATAAATAAAATAATCCATTTTTCTTTCCAGATATCCAGTGTAACATATATCACTATGCCCATATTTAAATATGTGTGAGAAGTCATGAATGACGTGATACCGTACAACATGAGGAATAAATGCATATATATGCATGTATGTCATATGTGCATGTCAATGCCATGTACCTTAGAGATGAACTCATTTACTCACACTATCAGAGTACTCAATCTCACTGTCTCACGCTCCTCACTCATCATTCTCAACCAATAAGTATTGTATATGGCCAATCCGGCCTATGGAACATCCATCCCAGAAAATATACATCAACTGACCATCAGTTACTTAGTACTGAGTAGGGCCAAATCCAGCCCGCGGGGAAGATCCATCCCCGGGTATATAAATTCTTCGCACAAGATCCATGTCTAGGGAAGATACATCCCTCAATATAATCAACCGCGCTCACTTGGTGTTTGTGTAGACTCTGAAGGGGCACCTTTAGCTCAAGCGCTATATCAAGTCAATCATGGCACAAATCAATATAACCTGCTGCAACGTGCAGCCCGATCCCTGAATATAATCAATATTACATGCTGCGAAGTGCAGTCCAATCCCATAATATCACTAACATTGAGGCCCTCGGCCTCACTCAATCATCAATCTCTCCAGTTCTCGGGCTCATAATGCCATGGAACTAGCCGAAAATGTTGATATAATGTGTCAATAAATGGTAACAGAGATTGAGATATAATATACATATGAATGCGTATGATTGAGTGTAGTGCAATGAAAGCAGTTAATCCGACAACAGAAATGACCTTAGTAGGTCCTAACAAGATAAGCATGTAGCCTAGAAACGGGTTCTAACATGGATCACAACTTAATAGCTCAAGTACGTAGTAATTTCATGGTTACATGTAAGATCAAGTAACTACAGAGTACCACATAAATAATGGAGTCACAAGTCACACAGGTCATGCAAACACGCCCGTCACCTAGAATGTGTGTCACCTAAACATCAACCACATAACACGAAATTCGGGGTTTCATACCCTTAACACCATGTTTAGCAGGGTTACTAATCTCGAATGGGCGAATTCCAAAACTGAGCAAGCGAAGAGATGCTCCAAAAATACCATCACGCGCATTCCGAACACTGAACGAATCGAAACTAACCAAATACAACTCAAATACAACAAACAATGCTAAAGGAACCAATCTCAATCGACAAAGTTCAAATCTTGAATATAAAGCCTAAAGTTTGCCAAAAAGTCCAACCAGGACCGCGCCTTGGAACCCATCAAAACTCAAAAAATCTGACAACTCATTCAATTATGAGTTCAACCATACTAGTTTCACTCAAATCCGACTCCAAATCGATATTCAAGACTCAAAAATTCACATTACGAAATGTTAGGCTAAAACCCCCAATTTCTCTTTTGAAATCATCAACCTAATGCCAAAAACGAATATAGATTCTTGAATTATGACCAAAAATGAGTAGAGAACACCTACCCCAATCCTTACAGTGAAAAGCGTTTCAAAAATCGTCTCAATCCGAGCTCCATAGCTCCAAATATGCAAAAATGTCCTAAACCTTCGAAATAGAGTACTATATACACTGTTCCAGAGGTACCCATTCATGATCACGGTCACAAACACGGCGATCACGATTACAAAATTTTGCAGGACAATTTTCACCATATGCGATCGCGACCATCTCCCGTGATCGCGAAGAACAAACTTCCATTTAGCCCTTCACAACTCTTCTCAGACAGACTATAGTATATTGGCCATAACTGTTCAAAATTCTAAATGAAAAACGATTGTTTTATCAGAAAACTAGACACAAAGTGCTACAACTTTCGTTATTGGATCATTTCCAAATTCTTTATAGATTGCAGGATATAAGCTTCCAAAGTCGGGTCAGTGCAGTAGAGATTTTCTTCTATGCGATCGCGATTCATATCTCTATTATACCTATGTTTCTCTACGCTAACACGATGAAATCCATGCGATCGTAATGTACACCCATGTAGCCAAAAACCAGCACCTAAAAATAGCCTGGAAATAGTTTGAAACCACCCCGAAACTCACCCGAGCCCTCGGGGCTACACGCTAAGAATTCACACAAGTATAGAAACATCAAGCGAACTTGTTCTCATGAACAAATCACCAAAACAACACCTGTAACCACTAACCGGAGATACATGCATGAAATTTGAAGGGAGAACTCAAGAACTTCATGAATTTCAACCAAGCAACCGAATGCTATCAAACCAACTTCGAATTACCCCAAATTTTGCAGGCAAGTTCCAAATCATAACGCAGACCTACTCGATGTTTCAAATCTCACGTAACAACATCAAAATTACAAATATCACCTCAATCGACCTAATGAGTTTAAGGAACTTTCAACTTCCGAAACTCGCACCGAAACATATCAAATCTACCCGGAATAGACTCAAATTTTGCACAGAAGTCCTAAGTGACACAATGAAGCTATTCCGACGTCATGACCCAAACAAATGGGCCGCGATAGGTGTCTGAATCCTACATATAGAACATCCTTAAGCATATGTTTAAGATATAAACATGAATAACATATGTGAGGGAAACCTATCCAAAAGACATATGTATATATACATGCGGAATACATATATGAAGCTATATACCCAAAACTGGAAGCCGACAAGGTCACCTACTATCCAGTTATACATAACTGTCTAAAGACCTCTAATAGAAAATACAATTGTACAAGGACGGGACTAGGCCACGTCATACCCATATATGTATACAAGCATATCGTACCAAAATCAAAAGCAGCTACGGATCAAGTGGAGCATGCCAACACACGCTGATCAAGGATCCTAAGCAGGGGGAGCGTCAACTTGCCTACCTGTACCTGTGGGCATGAAACGCAGGCGCTGGAAAATAGGGCGTCAGTATGAATAATGTATTGAGTATGTAAGGCATGAAAATCGGTACATAAGAGACATATATAAAACATGGAATAAGGAATTCTGTTTGTAAGTCTAAATAACTTTGCAAATCCTGAAACAATTATAATATCATGCACGTGCGTGCAAATGGTGTGTCAGGCATAGGTATAGGTGTACATAATATCATCAAGCCTATGAGGGCATCCCATCATATCATCACGGGTAGTGTGGGCAAAATCATCAACATATACCAACTGATCAAGTGGTGGTGCGTATATAACGCTGTAACCTTTTCCCATATCCCATATACCTATATATACATAAAATACACGTATATAACGCCATCTGGACATGGGTCAATGTACATGTATATATGAATGAAATGCATGAAAATATGTTAAACTTTATCAACTGCGTATTATTCTTAGACACATTAAAAAAAGATATAATAATATGTCACGTGAGGCATCAAGAACATAGAGACCCCTAGTATTTATATGAATAGAGTCGTCTATGAAAGTTGTGCGTTTGCTCGTTTCTTTTTGTATTATTTGGATCATGCCATAAAGAAAGAAGGGATAACCTTAACATACCCGGAGTAGGGAAAATTCCGTATGATATTCTTGGAAAAGGTTGCACCGTACTCCCTTAGAATCACAATATCTCACGTTGTTAATGTGCTAAGAAATATAGTTGGTTGAAGAAATCACGATGTAGTGTTTTCGTAGGAATTTGTAGGAAATTGGTAAGAAATCACGTTGCTAATGTGCAAAAGCTCACGTCTGATTGTAGTGTTGTTTGTATTGAAAGTCTTAGAATTGAAGTGTCTTGTAATTAACATATTAGGTGGCTTAGAATTGAAGTGTCTTGTAATTAACATATTAGGTTGCCACCTAATCAAAAATGACTAAGAGTCATTTGATTAGAAAGTGGCTTGCTTCCGTGGGGGTGGCGGGATTTTAATCTTTATCCACTAACTTATTAATTAATTAGGTAATATTCCGTTACTCGGTAATTAACAAATTATCCATATAATTAAGAATTATCTCAAATTACTTAAAATACTACTCATTTTTTAATATACTTAATACAGCATAATATTATCACGACCCGAAATCCCACCTTCGGGCCATGACTGCATCTAACGTTGGACCCGCTAGACAAGCCAACGTTTGAACTAAATAAAACTCATTAACAACTAAAACGGACAGGATAACTAAGGCACCGATGGCCCACAATGAAATTTAACAAAATAACCTACATACAACGTAGCACTTTTCGAAATAAAACCCATATACAAATCCCAGAACTGGTGTCACATACTCACGGACTATCTAGGAGATTACTACAAACAAAAGGTCTGAAATGAATACATAAAACTGTCTTTGAAATATAAAGTAAGACAGAGCTGAAAGTGGAAAGTAGAAGGTGACGTCAAGGCCCATGAACGTCTGCGGGTCTACCTCGATGTCTCCCGTATGAACTGATGAGATGCTCTGACCGTCAGTGATCACCGGGTCCGGCTGCGTAGTCTACACAACATAAAGAAGTGCAGGTGTTGCATAAGTACAACCGACCCCATGTACTGAGTAAGTGTCGAGCCTAACCTCGGCGAAGTAGTGACGAGGCTAGGACCAACACAACATATGTACCTGTGCAATTTTATGTAATAACAGGAAAAATGGCAAGAGAAATAAGCAAGTAAGATAGATACGGGGAGAACATGCTGGGGAGGTAGGGATAACAATATGCGGGCACTGCAGAACAGAGTAATAAATGAAACGTAAGGACAAGGCAGAAATTTAACTTCTCAACCGATAATGAACAGAGAAAGGCACGGCATGTCCCCTCGTGCATAGCCTCAAAATCACTCGGCACAGAATGTTCCCTCGTGCATATATAATAACACTCGGCACAGAATGTCCCCT
>MDKH01019187.1:0-61305 GCA_005239495.1 Nicotiana undulata
ACTCCTTAAAATAAGATAATTAATTAATTAAAATAACTAGTAATTATATAAAAATGAAATTAAATTTAAATAAGTAAAATCACAGTAATTAACTAATATTAAGTGTAAAAATGCATAAATTAATTAAAATAATATAAAACATCCAATTGGGCCATAATTGCAAAATTGTTGTATTCGGAATTAAATAAGACTCAATTGGCCAATTTGTGAAATAATTGGATTTTAATGGATAAAAACGATTATAAATAACATACTAGGTTAAAAAATATTTTGAAGTTATTTATGACATAATTTAGGAATTATTTAAATATGAAATATTAAATAAACGAGGAAATAATTTAAATAAAAATATGGAAAATAGGGAAAAATACTCATCATTACAAAGAGTAATTTTGAAAGCTTATCTGCAAGTTTGAAAAGAATTTGAGGAAAAATTGGGTATCAACAGCTGCCCCTCTTTACCCGGGAAGGATGAAAGAGTTGTCGGGTAAAGATATGATGGCTAATTTTGACCGAATGGAACCACGTGAGAGAATTAGGGCGCACCTTGGCTTCTGAGCTGCCTGCATATCCCTTGTTTTACAGGAATTAGACCGTATGTAGTTCAGGAATCATCGGTGAAATATACCGGTGATGTCTTACAAGAACGGACACAAGGTGCAAGGTAAGGCAAAATTGGAAGGTCTTACGGGGTTGTTTTGGATAACTGGAGCGGTCCGCTCCTGCCTGGTTGGCTGTTCCGGCCAGATTACCTGCAAGTAAATAACAAGCCTATATCGTGCATAATATAAATATGATGCAAGTTCCCGTCGGACTATGAATGCTGTCTTCGGACAATTAGGATGATGTCCTTAAACCATGATGTGCTGGGCCATGAATCGCTTGGTGCGGGATTCACAGGCTATGAAATGATGTTCTCGGGCCATGATGATGGTGCCTCCGAACCATGATGCCTTTGAATAATGATATGCAAGTTGAATAAAAGAGATCCTTAGGCCATGAAATGATGTTCTCGGGCCATGAAGATGGTGCCTACGAACCATGATGCCTTTGAATAATGATATGCAGGTTGAATAAAAGAGATCCTTAGGCCATGAAATGATGTTCTCGGGCCATGAAGATGGTGCCTCTGAACGATGACGCCTTCGGACAAGTTGTCGATATTTCAGCCCATGAAGAATGCAGTAGTATGATGCTGACAAGACAGAGCTTAGTATTGCGATTTGCGAAAAGAAAGAGGGGAAGAGCTCAGCCCGAAAGAAAGCGTAAATAAATAACGTAACGAAAGGTGATTGCTTTGAAAAGGTAGAAAGGAGCTTTGCGTAATGTAATAAAATGCGGAGATAGGTAGCGTGGAACCTCGGAAGGCCGAATGATAGCCTTATGCAATGCAGGAAATAAATGCTGGGGAGGTAGCGCTTAACCTCGGAAAGCAGAATGGTAACCTTATGCAAAGATGCGAATGAAAGGGAGGTAGAGCTTAACCTCGGAAGGCAGAATAGTAGCCTTATGCAAAGAGAAAATGCATGGAGACAGTGCTTAGTCTCGGAAGGCAGAATGGTAGCCTTATGCAGTGCAGGAAATAAATGCAGAGGGAGGTAGCGTGAAAACTCGGAAGGCAGAATAGTAGCCTTATGCAAATATGCGAATGCAGGGGAGGTAGAGCTTAACCTCGGAAGGCAGAATAGTAGCCTTATGCAAATATGCGAATGCAGGGGAGGTAGAGCTTAACCTCGGAAGGCAGAATAGTAGCCTTATGCAAATATGCGAATGCAGGGGAGGTAGAGCTTAACCTCGGAAGGCAGAATAGTATCCTTATGCAAAGAGAAAATGCAGGGAGACAGTGCTTAGTCTCGGAAGGCAGAATGCTAGCCTTATGCAGTGCAGGAAATAAATGCAGAGGGAGGTAGCGTGGAACCTCGAAAGGCAGAATGATAGCCTTATGCAACGCAGAAAATAAAATGTAGAGGGGGGTAAAGCTTAACCTCGGAAGGCAGAATAGTAGCCTTATGCAATGCGGGAAAATGCAGGGAGACAGTGTTTAGTCTCGGAAGGCAGAATAGTAGCCTTATGCAATGCATGAAATAAATGCTGGGGAGGTAGCGTGGAACCTCGGAAGGCAGAATGGTAGCCTTATGCAATGCAGAAAATAAAATGCAGAGGGAGGTAAAGCTTAACCTCGGAAGGCAGAATAGTAGCCTTATGCAATGCAGAAAATAAAATGACAGCAAGAGTTCTTAGCTGATGATAAAGTGCGGTGATACGATTGTTGCGAATGAAATGTCGTTTGCAATGATGATAATGTCGGCATGTGCGGCGAGTTTGAGAGCGTGTCTTTGGGAAGCATACATCTTGCAGGGAGATAACAAGTTTTGGGCTTTCGCCACCTCTGTGCCTGCATCCAATGAGAAATCATAAGTTCTGTAAGGGGAGGGTTAGTTCGCATCCCCGCTAGCTTGGCTTGGCCTGTCTGCTTGATGATGATAACTTTATTTGTACTACAAGGGTAACATTTCTAAAACAAGCTATTTTTTGAGAAATAAATGTGCATGGTTTTATAAAAATATGATATAACATATAGTTGAAAAAATAATTTTGTTTGGATGAACCGACGACCGTGACGCGGTTCAAGACATTGCAACCTCTCTTGCTACGGAAATTTGAGGGTCCTCCTCAAAATTTTGTCCTATTTTCATGGGTGGATTCTTCTGGTTGTTGCTTGTGCGGTGCTCGGCTGAACTTGCTTCGGAATTTTGAGGTCCCTCCTCAAAATTCTGTCCCAGTTTCCATTCGTGGGAAAAATGAAATTTTTATTGAAATATGACCGAACCCATAGGGCTGCCTACGTATCCCCTCTTAAACGGGAATCAGGTCAGGCGTAGTTCAATTTACAGCATTGAGAAAAGCATAGAGAGTTTACACATGGTAATGCTTTACTGCGTCTGAGTTGATTGGTTTAGGCCAAACTTCTCCATCCATTTCTGCGAGTATGAGTGCTGCTCCTATCAGCACTCGGTGAACCATGTATGGGCCTTGTCAATTGGGAGAGAATTTCCATTTTGCTTCGTCTTGATGAGGAAAGATTTTCTTTAACACCAACTGCCCCGATGTGAATCATCTTGGTTTGACTTTCTTGTTGAAGGCTTTGGTCATTCTACTCTGATATAGCTGACCATGACAAACCGCGTTCATTCTTTTTCCGTCTATGAGGGCCAATTGCTTATAGCGACTTCTTACCCATTCAGCGTCGCTGAGCTTAGCTTCTTGTATGATTCTCAGAGATGGGATCTCAACTTCAGCATGAATGACGACTTCTGTACCGTATACCAACATGTAAGGAGTTGCCCCGGTTGATGTGCGAACCATGGTGCGGTATCCCAGCAGAGCTAATGACGGCTTCTCATGCCACTGCTTGTGCTTCTCTACCATCTTTCTCAGTTCCTTTACACGATGTAGATATGGCAATATTTTGAAATTCTTGGTCGCCCATTCTCCTTGGACTTGGTGTATCAATAAGTCTGAATCAACAATCACTAATAATTCCTAAACATTCATGTCGATGGCCAAGTTGAGTCCTAGGATGCAGGCCTCATATTCAGCCATGTTGTTGGTGCAGGGGAACCTGAGTTTGGCGGATACCGGGTAGTGCTGACCAGTTTCTGAAATTAAGACTGCTCCAATACCCACGCCTTTGAAGTTTGCAGCCCCATCAAAGAACATCCTCCATCCATCGTAGGATTCTGCAATGTCCTCTCCTACGAATGGCACTTCTTTATCGGGGAAATACGCTTTCAATGGTTCGTATTCTCCGTCCACAGTATTTCAGCAGGATGATCGAATAATGCTTGTCCCTTGACCGCCTTCTGAGTTACGTAAATGATGTCGAACTCACTTAACAGGATCTTCCATTTAGCTAGCTTGCCAGTGGGCATGGGCTTCTGAAAGATGTACTTTAGCGGATCCATCCTCGATATGAGGTACGTTGTGTAGGCACAAAAATAATGCCTCAACTTCTGTGCAACCCAAGTCAAAGCATAACATGTGCGTTCTAGTAGAGAATACCGGGCCTCATACGGAGTAAACTTCTTGCTGAGGTAGTAAATTGCTTGCTCTTTCCTCCCTGTTTTGTCATGTTTCACGAGAACGCAACCGAAAGCTCCATCTAACACAGCAAGGTAGAGTAATAGAGGTCTACACGGCTCTGGAGGTACCAAGACTGGTGGTGTTGAGAGGTACTCTTTGATTCTGTCGAAGGCCTTTTTACAATCCTCAGTCCATTTAATGACAGCATCCTTTCTTAGCATTTTTAAAATTGGTTCGCAAATGATAGTGGACTGGGCTATGAACCGACTGATATAATTGAGCCTTCCCATGAAGCTCATAACATCCTTCTTGTTCCTTGGTGGAGACAATTCTTGGATGGCTTTGACCTTTGTTGGATCTAGCTCTATTCCTCGACGACTGAAAATGAACCCTAGCAGCTTTCCAGCAGGAACCCCGAACGCACACTTTGCGGGCTTAAGTTTTAGATTGTATTTCCTTAACCTGTTGAAGAACTTTCTCAAATCTTCCATGTGATCATCAGCTTTCTTTGATTTGATGATGACGTCGTCCACATATACCTCGATCTCCTTGTGAATCATATCATGGAATATAGTAGTCATGGCTCTCATGTAAGTGGCCCCTGCATTCTTCAGACCGAATGGCATCATCTTGTAGCAATACACTCCCCACAGCGTAATGAATGCCGTTTTCTCAGCATCTTCCTTGTCCATCCAAATATGATGGTAACCAGCAAAACAATCTACAAAGGACTACAGCTCGTGCTTGGCACAATTATCAATTAAGATGTGTATGTTTGGCAAGGGGAAGTCGTCTTTCGGACTGGCCCAGTTAAGATCCCGGTAGTCGACGCAAACTCTGACCTTCCCATCTTTCTTTGGTACAAGCACAATGTTGTCTAACCATGTAGGGTATTCGACCACTCGGAGAACCCCGGCGTTGATCTGTTTGGTGACCTCTTCTTTGATTTTCAAGATCATGTCTGGTTTGAACTTCCTGAGCTTTTGCTTCACTGGTGGGCATGTTGGATTGGTTGGCAGCTTGTGGGCCACAATAGATGTACTGAGGCCATTCATGTCATCATATGACCGGGCAAATATGTCCTCATATTCCTTTAAGAATTCCGTATATTCCTCCTTTTCTGATGGTGACAGATGAATGCTGATGCGTGTTTCCTTGACGTTCTCCGCGTTTCCCAGGTTGACGACCTCAGTCTCGTCAAAGTTAGACTTACGTCTGTTCTCAAAGTTCTCGACCTATTTAATAATATCCTCAGGTATGTCATCCTTGTCTGACTCAAAATCCGTTTGTTGCGTTGCCTCGTTGCAGGTCACGGTCGTCGGTTCATCAAGATAAGTAATAGTAATGCTGTGTAAATAAAGTAATGGGGAGGAAAGCAATAGCAAGTAAATATAAGATTTATAAAGAAACTGGAAATGCTTTGATAAATTAAATAATTGTTTAAACGTGGGATCTCTTTCTTGCAGAAATTAAAATGCGAAAAGGAAGAAAATTCTTTGAATAAACTATAAATAATGCTTGTTTTGTTAGCCTTGCTACCCCGAGGCTCGACGGGCTTTGGTTGTCCTGAGGGACCAATTGTTGAGATATGATCCCTTGCTCATGACTTGTATAGAAGGGCCTTCCTCCCCCTCCACTTCAAGAATGACACAGCAGTCCATGTCCTCATCATCCAGAAATAGATCCCTCATTGCCGCTAGCACTTCCGCCTCGTCTGTACCATATGTGATGTCAGCTGGCTGGAAAGTCTGCTCTATGTGGGGTGTTGGTTGCTCCAATGGGTAGTAGGGGCCGCGCCATGGTGGCGACCAGTCCTTGAACTCCTTCCAAGTGTACTCGTACCCTAGACCAAAAATGGTACCGTGCTTCTTGAGTGTTATTGACTTTGTTATTCCTTGAAGATGCTTACCGAGCCCTTTACCTGGATCGTACCCTTGCCAGTTTAATATGCTTTCGGTCTTACTGCCCCACCACTTGTCCTTGTCAATGGCGTTAACACGTTCAATGTTGTGGTAGATTTCTCCACCCAACTTCCTCCTTCCATCGATGACCGAAAAGGTCTGGCGACCGTAGATATGGTTGCTACCGTTGCCATGGATGATTACCTCTTGGTGATTCCATTAAAACTTCATAGCTTGGTGTAGGGTTGAAGCCACGACCCCAGCCGCGTGGATCCAAGGTCGTCCAACAGTAAGTTGTAGGATGCAGGCACATCTATCACTTGATAATCTACATCGAACCACGTTGGTCCCATCTGTAAGCACAAGGTGATTTCACCCATGGTGGACCTCTGCGAACCGTCGAAGGCTTTTACGTTGATCTCTCCTTCCTTTATCTCATGTAGACTTTTGACCAATTTCTTGAGCATGACCAGCGGACAGATGTTGAGGTTGGAACCCCCATCAATTAGGATCCTTGTGATGAAATGATTCTCACATTGTACTGTGATATGTAGTGCTCTGTTATGCCCTAGTCCTTCGGGAGGCAGCTCATCTTCATGGAAAGTGATGTTGTGACTTTCCACCACCTGGCCTACCATGTTGGCCATTTCCCCACTAGTGATATTGTCGGGCACGTATGCTTCACTCAACACCCTTAGCAAAGTATTCCTGTGTGTTTCAGAGTTCTGTAACAGGGAGATGATGGATATCTGAGCTGGCGTTTTGTTCAACTGGTCGAGGATTGAGTATTCCTTGGCTTGTATCATTCTCCACTGATCATATGAACTTGTTTCAATGATGGGGGGATGGTTGTTGGCCTGCTTGCTAGACTCGGACAAATGTTCAGGGGCATAAACTCTGCCAGTTCTCGTCATACCCTGTGCAGCGATGACTTCTTCAGATTTTCCTTTACCTTTCCTCCTTGCTTCAGCGGTATAGTCCCACGGAATGGCGTTTGAGCAAAAGGGTACCGTTGTTGACATTGACACTGGAATAGGTGTGGTCATTCGTTTTCCTGCCGGAGTATATGTTATAGATGGCCGAACTGCAATTTCGAGCGGTCGCGCAAACTCGACTTCGATCGGCACTAGGGCCTTTCCTTTAGCGGGTGGTCTTGATTCAAACTCAAGTGGAATGGACATGTTTACCTCAGCTTCCTCATATGGCTGCATCTTTACCACAATCAGATTAAGAGTGATTGCAGGCTTCTTCGGATCACCCTCTGTAATCAGCCCAATTGACCCCTCGGGATCCCAGTCATCATCAACCTCAATCATGTGGACACCACCTTTATGGTCAGGCAGCGGATTATTGCGAACATTAGGAGCAGGGTCTTTGGCTACAATGATCTTGTTATCTATGAGGGTCTGTATCTTGTCCTTCAAGGAACGACATTCCTCGATGGTGTGTCCCTTCATGCCGGAGTGGTAAGCACAGGTTTTGTTTGG
Source organism: Nicotiana undulata (assembly GCA_005239495.1). Taxonomy (NCBI): domain Eukaryota; kingdom Viridiplantae; phylum Streptophyta; class Magnoliopsida; order Solanales; family Solanaceae; genus Nicotiana; species Nicotiana undulata. The sequence continues at coordinate 7,472 of MDKH01019187.1, forward strand.
GTTGACCCACTGAGAAGGGTTCTCAAGGGCGACAGCGGGAATGGGTGTGACATAACCGGCGGCTTTTAGCTTTTCGTATAATTGTCAATGGGTTCGGCTATGGCGGTATACTATTTTGGCGGACGACGGTCGAAGTTTGGGCGAGGTCTTGGGAAGTTTTGGCGATTAGGTGGTGATTGGTAGTGAGAAGGTTGGGAATTGTAGGCATTATAGACGGGAGCTGGTTGGGAGTACCTGGGCGAGGTAGGCTGATATGTGGGTGGTGGAGCTTGGTAGGTGGGTGAGGGTGTTTGGTATTGAGGTGTGGGTGTTTGGTAGCTTGGAGCTGGTTGGTACGTGAAGGAAGGTGCCAGGGAGGGGACTTGGCTTTGTTGTGCCACCATCACGGCTCCTATATCCCTTTTCTTGGACACACCACCGGATTGCAGAGCTTTATTGGTATCCTGTAAGGCTTCAAATTAGTAACCATACCGTTTTTGATACCTTCCTCGATTCTCTCTCCCAGCTTGATGATATCAGAAAACTTGTGCCCCTCGACCATCATCAACCGCTCATAGTACTGAAGATCCTGAGCTCGTACAAAGAACTTCTTCATTTGTTCCTCTTCCAAGGCTGGTCTGACCTTGGAGGCTTCTTACCTCCAACGAGTAGCATACTCGCGAAAGGTCTCTATTGGTTTCTTCTTTAAGTTCTGGATGTAAAATATATCCGGTGCATTCTCCGTGTTAAACTTGAATCTATCCATCAAGTCCGTAGACTTGCTCACCCAATTGGTCCATTTCTTTGGATCCTGGATGATGTACCAGTATAGTGCATCTCCTTTCAAGCTCCTCACGAAGAGTTTCATGCGGATCCTTTCATCTTTCCCCACGCTGACCAATTTGTCGCAGTAAGTCCTCAGATGGACTCTTGGGTCACCAGTACCATCGAATATCTCAAACTTAGGAGGTTTGTACCCCTCAGGCAGTTCAACATCGGGCTGTATGCAAAGATATTCATAGTTCAACCCCTCGATCCCTTTAACTCCTTCGACGTCCTGAACTCGGTTGGTCAATTTCTTGAGTTCCTCGGCCAGATTCCTGATGATCCTGTCCTTCTCGTCGGACTCATGGGTATGCGGTGTGGAATGAGCTACGGTTTCCACATAAATGGGATTATCGTAAGCCTGGAAGTGGTCTCTTGTCTGATCCTGGAGAGGCGGAGTGTTGTAGTGACATGTGTTGCGTTGTGTTGGTGGAACTGGATCTTTTGGATGATTTGGTTATTTGGGGATGTTTTATGGTAAAGTGGGGTTTAGAGCATTTGGGAAGTGAACGTCTGGGACGTTGAGGGAGAATGATAAGTGGGCCAAGTTCTTGACTTGATCAAGTTCCTCTTGGAACTTTAGCAGCTTCTTCTCTAGTGGAGACATACCCTCGTGCAGAACCTGAATACCTCGACCGTCAGTGATCTCAACCTGTTCATCCCTGTTGTCTTTTCTGGTACCGCTTGCATCTGCCATCTTAGTTTTACCCTTGCTTTTTCCATGGGGAGGACTGGGAGAAGGAGTAGGAGGAGGTCCCTTTGATCTTGTGCAATAAGTTGTTGATGCCAGAGTGCACAAACTAACCTTTGGGGAAGGAGAATAATAAATAAAGAAAAACGAAACCAAAAGGTAAGGAAGTCAGTGAGGATTATGAAGAATATTGCGGTAATTTAAACACGTAATGCAAAAAATGTAAAACGCATCCTAAGGCGGGGAACCTCTTTGTGCCCGAGGTAGGCCTAGAGACAAATTAATTTGGAGAACTTAAAATAATAAATGCCTCATTTTACCGATAATAAAATAGACAAATCCATCTTGACTCTAAGAATGCGAAAATACGTCACTAATGGCCCGTGGCCTTATTACATCAAAAGCAAAGTAAAGAAAATTCATATCTACTTGGTCCCAGAAGGACCTTCCCCAGACTCGGAATCTCCGCTTGCCTTGATCAACATTCCCATCTCGCGGAGCCCCAGCAGCAAGTAAGTCCTGGCTAGAATTCCCGCTTCAACTCCCTCAGTCTTCTGACAAGTCTCGATCCTCCTAAGGAACTTTTCCTCCAGGTCAACTATGCCTCGTTCCAAGTGTGCTAGCCTCTGGGTGGAAGTGATGGCCATGTCCTTCCATTCCTTGATCAGTTTCTTGTTGGCTATGTGGATTTTGGGATGATCTTCCTCACAGTCACGGAGCCTCTTGCGAAGTTGGTTGAGTCTAGTTGTTGCCTCGGTTTTCTCATCTATGACCCTATGTCCTCGAGCGAACCCTGGTTCAATACTTCCTCCCCAGTTATCTTCCAACCATCCCAGATAATAAAGAGAGCAACCTGCGTGATACCTTTCGGGCTCGATAGTATCCTTCTCCAACCGGATCCTGCAGTGCCACAATTGCTGAGCTTGACACTTGTGAGGACTGTCATCATTTTGAAAGTCCGCCCTGAGATGACTCATTTTCTCGACCCTTGGGATGACTTGCTTCCTCCCTGCCTGCCTCATGACTCGCATCGGGACGTAGGGGTATGTTCCTCTAGGACCAATCAATACTAGGAATGGAGTGTCTCTAGTCCGAATGATGAATTCGTCAGTCGGGAACCACTCGAACATCCATTGGATGTGATCCTCGGTCAGATTTTCCAATAACTCGACCCATCCATTGGCATTCTCCGACAGTGCAAACATGTCGGGGATGTAGTTCATACGCTTTTGATGATGGAAAGCAATATGATCATCCCAAACTCTCCTATGTATGTCTTGACGGTAGTCACCCTTTTGCAGATGCTCGGTGAGCCAGAGCTGGAGTAGCAGGTTGCAACCCTCAAAATGTTTCGCTCCTCGTTGACAGTTCTCCAAGGCTCGGTATATGTCGGCAATGATCATAGGTACAATGCTGAAATCCTGCCCGTCGATCCCTTCCATCAAAGTCTTGGTAACCATAGCCAATCTGGTGTGGATTCTCCCCTTCTTTGTCGGGAAGACCATCAATCCCAAAAAGCATAATATGAAGACGAATACCCTGCGGTGAATGTGCCCCAGAGAGGTGAGGGCGAACTCTTCCTGATATGTGCGGTAATACTGACTACGACCATACCTCTCATACAAGTAGTCAAAAGGGATGCACGAGTCTTTCAAGCAGACTAAGTCCGGATTCTTCTTGAGCCCCATCATCTTGAGAAAACCCCAGCCTGTTCGGTTTTCAGGCATCAATAACCCTTGAGACTCCCAAGGTAAACCAGCTAAACCCCCTATCTCCTCTAGCAGCGGTGTCATCTCATTGTTCCCAAATCGAAAAACCGACCGATCACAGTCCCAGAATAAGGTGGCAGCCTCTATCACCATGTTATTAGGCTGAATTTCCAAAAGAGAGGGCAGGTTGCCCAGGTGTTTTCTGACTACTGTTTTGAAAATAATTGATCAGTAGAATCACGGGGAGGAATATTCATCTCTTCATCGGAAATAACTAATGTAGTACTTTTGGGCTCATCTAAAAGCTTGGAAGGCTTTGAACTTGGAGGAGGACTAACTTCATCATCAGAAACGACGTGCTTCCTAACTCGAGGCCTGCACACTAAAGAGCCCTCTTCCTGTTCTTCTTCACCTTCAGAGCCACGGGATCTGTCAATTTTTTTTTCCGATGAAGAACTCAAAATTCTCCCTTGAGCAAGGGATACCGAAAGTCTTGTGTAAGAAATAGACGCGAGACTAACACCATGAATAGGACAACCTAGCAAAAGAAAGAAGTTAGGTAAAAGCTCCAAAGCTAACACAAAAAAGAAGAGAAGATAAACAGGAAATGTACCGTTTGTTTTGACTTTCCAACCAAACCTTTGAGAAAGGATCCAAGACCTTCTTTCCATAGTAGGAACTGACAATAACTTTTCTACCCAAGCACGGAAGTTCGGAATCTCCTCGAAAACTTCCATGGTTGCTGAAAAAGTAGACACGGGAGTATAAGTTTCTTTTTTTAAGAAAGAAAAGAAAAGATAAGGGAAAAACACTTACGTGCAATATTCCAATTTTCTGGAAAGGGCATATTCTCTTCACCCACCAAAGCACTTGTGGGTGCAACAATAAAGCGGTTATACCATCTACAGTCTCTATCATCCTCAAGGCTAAGCAATACCCTTTTGCTTCTAGCCACGAGAGAAAAATCCCCTTCACAAAATAATTTAGGGGAGTAAAGATGAAGCAAGTGATGAAAGGTGAAAGGTAGGGAGACAAATAAAAAATAGATAACAAAGGCATGCACTAGCCCTCCAAACAATGGGACCAATCTGTCCTAGGCATACATTAAAGAAGCGGCAAAATTCAATAATTACTGGGTCAATAGGTGGTCTAAAACCTAAAGTGAAAGGATATGTATCAATAAAGGAATAATCATCCTGATATGAAGTTATTCTTCAGTTTAACCAGGAACTAAAACTGGGAAGTCAAGTTTCCAGTAGCATTCTCTTCGAACAAGAGATATTAAAGTAGTGGAAATTTGGGTAGGATAAAGATCTGCATGATCATGAGAGGCTAAAGAACAAACTTGATTTCTAATCGTTTCACGATCAGATGATAAAGAAAATTCCTGCGGGACAATTTCATCAACCGTTAGTTCACGTATATGTTCACTTGATTCTCTATTTCTAGAAGATGATCTAGGGATTAAAGAAGCCCTAGGTTTAGAAGAAGAAGGAGTGGGAGTACTGGTTTGAGAAGAAGAACCACAAATGGACAGTGAACCTAAACTGCAAAGTTTGCCTCCTCTTCTACTTCTAACAGGATCAGATGAAAGAGCAAGTTCATCAACAATTACTACTTTGCGAGGATCGGGAGTTGATGAAGACATGGTTGTATAAGGAATTAATAGAGGAATATGCGCTGAAAAGGAAGGAAGAATGAAGAAGAAAAGCACTGTAGATTGAAGGTTTTGTAAAACCTAAGGCATATGATGTATTTATAAGAAGAAGTTACCATCATATAAAGTAAGTCATGATGAAGTGTCATAATGAAACCGCCACTTCGTGACTGATGCAGCCGCAGAAAAGCCCTAAAAACACTGAAGCCACAGAACCAATCATCAGAAGCCACGTGGAATATACATTAAATAGAAGTGACATATGACACGTTGGTTCTGAAGAAAACACAATGATGCTTGGGAAACGGCGGCAACGAATTCCCACCACAAATATATACCACTTCCTGAATATTCAATTCTAGAATATTCAGAAAGTGGAGGGACTATCTGTATTGGTGGTAAATAAATGGTACACGTGAATTATAGTTTTCTGATAAAGCATGATACGTGGAACAATTAGGAGATGACAACAGGCTTATTTTATTTAAAATATATGTAAAGCACAAGAAGTACGAGGCAAACACCCGTGGGATAATGAAGAATCAATGTGCGAATCTAACAGTTGCTGAAAAGGCACGGGCACAATGAATCAAGACTGAAAAGAGGAAAGTTTCACGAACCTACAATTAATGAAGAAGGGGAATCGGAATCGTTACAAAATCCCCATGGACAGTTATGATTACAAATCATAACAACAATAAATACCATTAAAGCTCATAATGATTCCATCATAAATAGGAGGAAACGTTACATTTGTAAACTCCTATATAAGGGGAGAGAATCTCATTTGTAAGGACACATTCTGAGTATTACAGAAATATATTCACTTTTTCTTGCTTATTCAGTGCAATCAACTACTCTTTCTTACTTTTTGCTAATTTTATTTCTTTTTAAAGTGAATTTATGAGGAAGTAAGGAATTATTTGGTTATCAGTAACCCAAATTCTTCTAAAAATAGGCTTTGATTAAAAATCTTATTTTTTTGGTTAAATAGTATGCCCATAGGACTTCGGGCAATATTTCTTTCCATTTTCCTATGGCGTCGGTCAATCTCTTTTTGAGGTTTTGGAGTATGCTTTTGTTGGTGAACTCCTCTTGCCCGTTCCAACTAGGGTGGTATAGGATCCTTTTAATCTTATGGTCTTTGAGAAATTTGCTTACTTTATTGCCGATGATTTGTTTCTCGTTTTCGCACACGATCTCGGTCGGCATCCCGAACCGGCATATTATGTGGTCCCAAATGATATCGATGACTTCCTTCTCCCTCACTTTCTCATACGTCTGGGCTTCCACCCACTTAGAAAAATAGTCAGTCATAAGTAATATAAATTGAGCCTTACCGAGTGCCCGCGAAAGGAGACCGATGATGTCCATCCCCCATTTCATGAACGGCCACGGTGAAAAGACCGAATGCAGCAACTCCCCGGGCTGATGAATCATCGGAGCATGCCTTTGACATTCATCGCATTTTCGTACGAACTCCTTAACATCTTTTTCCATGTCGATCTAGTAGTATCCGTCTTTGATTATTTTTCGAACTAATGATTCAACACCCGAATGATTTCCACAGGTGGTTTCGTGGACCTCCCTTAGAACATACTCGGGAAACTTCTGGTCCTAGACATATTGTGGGTGGGCCATCGAATGTTCTTCTGAATAGGGTACCATATCGTACAAGCTGAATCGGGCCGCCTTCGTAAGCAATTCCCTTGATTCTTAGGATCCGAGGGTAGTTTTCCGGTCTTCAGATACTCAATTTATTTTTTTCTCCAGTCTCAAGTTAGGCTTGTTGAATTTATCTCTGCGTGAATTTCTTCCACTACCGATCTCTTGAGTTGCACGACCACCCCCGAGTTGAACACATCATCATCAATCGATGATCCCAAATTAGCAAGGGCATCGGCCTCACTGTTTTAATCTCGAGGTACATGTTGTAAAGTCCACTCCTTGAACCGATGTAACGTTACCTGAAACTTATCTAGGTATCTTTGCATTTGTTCCTCTCTGACCTCAAACGTCCCATTAATTTGGTTCACCACAAGGAAGGAGTCACACTTTGCTTCAATCACCTCCGCTCCCAAGCTTTCAGCCAGTTCGAGACTTGCAATCATGGCCTCATATTCGGCCTCGTTGTTAGTCAATTTTACAATCCTAATAGATTGTCTAACTACATTGCCTGTTGGTGGATTCAATACGATGCCAAGCCCCGACCCTTTTGCGTTCGAGGCACCGTCCGTAAAGAGGGTCCAGATTCCCGAAGAAGTCCGTGAGTTTAACAAAAACTCTCTTTCTACCTTGGGTATTAGAGTCGGCCACAAAGTCTACCAAAATTTGAGATTTAATGGTGGTCCGGGGCTGATATTCGATATCTACCCGCTGATCTTTATGGCCCATTTAGCCAATCGTCCCGAGAGCTCGGGTTTATGCATTACATTCCTTAATGAGAAAGTAGTTACAACAGATATGAGGTGACATTGAAAGTGCGATTTCAACTTCCTAGAGGCGCTTAGCAAAGCGAGGGCCAGTTTTTCTAGGTGAGGGTATCTAGTTTTGGCCTCGCCTAGAGTCTTGCTAACATAATAGATTAAATTGCGTACCTTCGTCTTCCCGGACCAGGACTCCCCTTACCGCTATCTCAGATACTGATAAGTACAAGTATAGTTGTCCGCCTGTCTTCGGAGTATGACGTAGAGGTGGGCTCTAAAGATACCGCTTGAGTTCCTTCAAGGCTCGTTGGCATTCGGGGTCCATGAGAAGTTATTATTTTTCTTCAACAGTGAGAAGAACCGGTGGGTCTTGTCGGAGGACCTCAAGATGAATCACCCAAGGGCATCTATGCGTCTGGTTAACCTTTGAACGGCCTTGAAGTTTTCCACAATAGTGATATCTTCGATGGCTTTGATCTTCTCGGGATTAATCTCGATTCCCCGGGGGGATACCATGAGCCTGAGGAATTTCTCGGACCCGACTCCAAATGCACATTTCTGCGGGTTCAGCTTCAAATTGTATTTCTTCAATATGCTAAAGGTTTCCTGCATATGTTTCAAATGGTCCTCTGCTTGCAGAGACTTAACCAACATATCGTCAATGTAAACCTCCATTGATTTTTGTATTGGTTCTTCGAACATCCAATTTACTAGGTGTTGGTATGTTGCACCGGCATTTTTTAGTTTGAACGGAATCGCGTTATAGCAGTAGGTGTCGTACTTAGTGATGAAGGAAGTTTTTTCCTAATCGCCCGAGTTTATCCGAATTTGGTTGTACCCGGAATAAGCATCGAGAAAACTGAGGATCTCGTGGCCGGCCATTGCATCGATCATGCGATCGATGTTAGGCAAAGGGAAAGAGTACTTGGGACACGCTTTATTAAAGTCTTTATAGTCCACACACATGCTCAATTTGTTTACCTTTTTAGGGACTACCACTAGGTTTGCTAACCAGTGTGGGTACTTAACCTCCCTGATTCACACTATTTTAAGGAGTTTATATACCTCGTCCTTCATGAACGCATGCTTGACTTCGGACTGGGGTCTCCTCTTCTACTTGATCGGGTGGATCTTCGGGTCCAAGCTTATCTTGTGAGTGGTTATTTCTTGCGGGATCTACGTCATATCAAGGTGGGACCAAGCGAAACAATCTATGTTAGCTATAAGGAATTGAATGAGTTTTTTCGTGAGCTCGGGACTCAACCCGTGCCCAGGTATACCTTTCGATCGGGCAAGTGCTCGATCAGTACGACTTGCTCCAGTTCCTCGACTATCAATTTGGTAGCATCGGAATCATCACCGGCTATAAAATACCTAGGAACCCCCTAATCGTCATCTTCATCGATCCCCTGTTGGGTCGGGCCGGTGTACGTAATTTCTATTTGGCTTCCTGCCCAGACCTTTTCTCATTGTACGTACGGATACCAAGACTACCTCATCGACCGCGAACATCTCCTTTGAAACCGATTTTTCTCAGTAAATTATTTTTTATCCCTCCTAGCGTTGGGAATTTCAACACATGGTGCAGAGTCGAGGGTACCATCCGCATGGTGTGGATCCATGGCCTCCCAAATTGAGCGTTGTACCTAATGTCTCCTTCCATTACATAGAAGTTGGCTTCCTGAATGGTCCCGTCGACGTTCATCGGCAATGTTATGTCCACTTTAGCGGTCTCACATGCCATGTTGAATTCGTTTAGAACTCGGACTGCAGGCACGATCTGATCCTGTAGACCGAATTGATGTTCCACGACCCTCGATCAAATGATGTTGGCCGAGCCACCTGGATCAATTAACACACGCTTAACTAGAGATTCATTTAGGAGTACAAAAATATTAGCAGTGCATCGTTGTGGGGCTGTAGAATCTCTTCAGTGTCCCCGTCGTTGAAAGACAAGGTTCCCCCTAGCACGTAATCCTGAGTTTTTTTTCTCGTGTGATGAATACTTTGGTGTGCTTCAGCATCGGCCCCTAGGGGACGTTGACCCCACCGATGATAATATTAATGATGTGCTAAGGTTCCTCTTGCTTGATCTGTTTATTAGAATCTCTATTCCTGAAATGATTCTTGGCTCGATTGCTCAGGAACTCTTGGAGATGTTCGTTATTGAATAGCCGGGCTACTTCCTCTCTTAATTGTCGGCAATCCTCCATTTTGTGGCCGTGAGTGCCATGATATTTGCACATTAGGTTAGGATCCCTTTGGGATGGATCGGACTGTATAGGTCGAGGCCACTTGGTGTCTCTGATGTGTATGATGGCGGTTACGATAGCAATAACATCAACGTTGAAGTTGTACTTTGATACACTCGGTGCTTCCTTAGGCCCGATGGGCTTGTCAAAGCCATTTTTGCTCATGAGTCCCCGTATTTTGACTCCGGTCGCTTTTCCTTTCATTTCTCACATGGTTTAGTCTAGATCCGTTACTCCTACGATCACCGTTATACGGCGATATCGATCCCTACTTGGCCTTGGTTCACGATGAATGTCTTTTTTGGGTCTGTCACTAGCTCAGACAGGAAAAACACACCCGTAAGGGGCCCCAACCTGATCATATTCGACTCTAATTTTTGACTGATATCGGTTATGCAAATCAGCCTAAGTTATGTCCGGATATTTTACCAGTTTTTGCTTCAACTGATGCAACCAATGATCTTCGAGTATTGAGTCCTTGGGTGAAGGCCTGAACGGCCCAATTGTACGCAACCGGAGGCAGGTCCATATGTTCCATTTAAAATCGGGACACGAATTCTCTGAGCATCTCATTATCCTTCCGTTTCACTTTGAAAAGATCCGACTTCCTAGTATCGACCTTAATAGCCCCGGCATGTGCTTTTACGAAGGAATTTGCAAGCATAGCAAATGAGTCAATAGAATTAGAACGTAGGTTGTTATACCATATTATATCTCCTTTTGACAAGGTCTCCCCGAATTTTTCCAGCAAGAACAAGTGTGAAGTAGGGTTTGTTATGGAAATTTGTATCAAATCACTGCTATTATCCTTAGCCCCACGGTGGGCGCCAAACTCTTTACCCTAATAATCGGGTAACAATTGAATTTCTAAGTGGTTTTAAAGATACGCGGTTTAATTTGATACAAAGCGATAAATTAAGTCAAATTAAACAAACAAAGATAAAATAGATTCAAACCACACAAGGAGGATTGTTCCAGCTTTACTGAAATTTTTACCTTCGATCCAGGCTTGCCATAGCCAGCACTGTTGAACAAGAGAGAGCTAATAATAGAGAAAATAATGATATATTGCTTTTGAATGTGTGTTACCAATACCATGTCCCCATTCAATAAAAATCATCTTCTTTATATAGTAGGAGAGTTTCATCCATAGTACAATTCTAAAAAAGGTAAAAATCTCCTTTTTCGCTAATCACTTCAGCTACCGATACGGGCCAAGATTCCAGTCGTGATATCTGGTCGGGCGCGGATATCACATCCCTTCATTAGTCGTGTGCAACTGTTTGGTAATGCTTTTCCAAGGTCTTGGAGCTCGAACCGAATCCGGGAAGTGTGGTCTCGATGGCTCCGGTGGTAAGCGGTATGTTCGAGCCTTAGCACGAGAGGTATATCCAGTCGGTCCAGGATATAACGGCCCTCCTTGGTCGTGCTTGATTTGCCGACCGTGTTCTTAGAAGTCGTTCAAAGCTAGGATCGATTCCAAACCATGACTCGATTAGACTCTTGTCCCGATTTTGGTTCATGTATCGAGATTGGCTTATTTTCTCAGAGACCGGGGGTATCATGAGCCCGATTTTACTTGTATACAAAGATAGATTAAAATAATATTTAACTCTTCATCCATATATCAACTTTATATTTGTTATAAGGAAAAATATTGCTTCCATTTCTCTTGGCCCGAAGGTTCAATAAAATAAAACATAAGTTGTTATCTACTTATCTTAAAGCTTCCAATAGTGGAACAATGAGATGTGATAGTGTTATAGGAACTACAAAGATGAAATAGATATGATGAACAAGCACTGGTATGTTTATGTTTGCAAGACACTGTTATGGCGGAATCACTCGCGTTTGCGCTCTTTAGCGTGGACAATAGTTAACTAGCGTATAGCTAGCTAGTAAAGATAAACATAACAGTGCATAGTCATCATTTCTTATTTGTCTTGCAATTTCTATCACAATTCAGTGTAGTTCCATTAGAAGTTTTACGATGAGAGCAAAAGAAAATGACAGCAAAAAATTTCTTGTATAAATTAATAAAACTCATCTAAAACTGCTGTCCAAGTGGGTTATTATTCAGTATACGGTTAAAATCGAGTATGTCCGATTTTACGGGCTCGAGGGACTGCTTCGTGATAAGCTCATAATGAAGCGAGCTCGAGATCGAAGACGCGAAGACCGAAGGATCGAGATCGGGCATGACCAACATCGAGCAACGGAATAGCGAGATATCCTTGATCGACCATAGATCTCGGCGGGAATCTCGGAAGTGATGGAATCGCTAACGGTTATTGACACCAATTGTGGATTTTATTTCCAAAATTAGATTTGTACCTTATTTAGGATTCCTCTACTATATAAGAGGAACCCTATTCATTTGTATCCATCATATACATTCACTGAGAAATAATAATACGCTACTCTTTACTCGCTTACATTCTACTACTGTTCTTACTGTTCTTACTGTTCTTACTGTTCTTAATGCTAGATCTCGAGCATGTTCCTAATCGAGCTCGATATATTGCAACGACACTGGTTTGATTTATCTTATGGTTTAATTCATTTATTTAATTGGTCATTTATCAATTGGTATTGAATCATATAATGTATCCTTAAAACCACAATACAAGTTTAATTGTTACTCGTATTTCTAGGTAAACAGTTTGGCGCCCACCGTGGGGCTAAGGATAATAGTGATTGTTCAGTGCTAATTCTGGTAAAACACACTATTTTACACTTTTTCTTGTCAAGAATTTTGTTTTCGGGTTGAATCATGTCAAACTCAAAAAACATATCTACACACGGCGACAATCGCCTCGGACTCCACGGAGAAAACGAGAATGTTATCGCCCCAGGAATCGAGGTGCCACAGGCTGACCTCGGAAGAGCACCGCTGATCAACTCGGTTGATTTTAGTTCATATGTTGCTTTGAATGCGGATTTAGGCGCAAACCCCGAAGGAAGTGTGCGCAGAGAGGGTCGAACTGAAGGTCGAGGTACACAAGGCAGAGGAGACGAAGGAGTCAGTCTCCAAGTAATATTTGAAATGCTTCAAGATCAACAAAACGACATTGCTCAGTTGCAAAATTATCACAGAGCACCAAGTAAAGCCGAATAGAAGGCTGCTCGCCGTACCGAGCTGGTGCCTGAAAGATTGAGTGATGATACCTCGACAACCGATCCTGCTATAATGAGGATGCTCGAAGATCCCACTAAGAGAATAGAATCGAGAGAGAAGAAAATTGAGGCCAACGATAAGAAAGTGGAAACCTACAATTCCCGAGTTGATCAGATATCAGGGGCACCACCAATCTTAAAAGGAATGGATTCAAAGAAGTTTGTGCAAAAACCATTCCCTATGAGTGCGGCTCCGAAGCCCATCCCAAAGAAGTTCCGTATTCCTGATATACCTCAATACAACAGGACCTCTGACCCCAATGAGAACGTTACTTCTTATACGTGCGCCAAAAAAGGTATGATTTGGAGGATGACGAAATCGAGTTTGTATTGCTGAAGAAGTTCGGAGAGACCTTGTCGAAGGGAGATATGATTTGTTATCACAACTTGCCACCAAATTCGATCAATTCATTCGCCATGTTGGCGAATTCATTCGTAAAGGACCACAATGGGCCCATAAGGTCGCAACAAGAAAATCAAACCTCTTTAAAGTGAAACAGAGGGATAACCAGATGCTAAAGGAGTTCGTGTCTCGATTCCAAATGGAGCGCATGGAGTTGCCACCAGTCACTGATGATTGGGCTGTTCAGGCTTTCACCCAAGGATTGAATGAACGGAGGTCGATAGCATCACGCCAGTTGAAACAAAATTTGATCGAGCACCCAGTTGTGACTTGGGAAAATGTTCACAATCGATATCAGTAGAAGATTAGGGTCGAAGACGACAAATTTGGAGCCCCTTCAGGCTTAGTACATCCAAGCCGATCGACAGGTAAAATATAGAGGGATGTGGATAGTGAATCAAGGCCCGATAAAGATCGGTACCAACCATACGTCGCAGACCAGAGGAATATCGGTCGGGGGCACAATTCCGCCCGGAACGATCGAAGAAGTGACCGAGGGAAAAACTCTCGGGGACTTATGAGTAAAAATGGCTTTGACAAATATGCAGATCCCACAGAAGCACCTTGACTATCGGAGTACAATTTCAGTGTCGATGCATCGGGGATTGTATCGGCTATCGGAAGGATCAAAGACACTAGGTGGCCCAGACCTATACAGACTGATCCTTCTCAAAAGAACCCATATTTTATGTGTAAGTATCATGGCACACATGGTCATAGGACCAAAGACTGCATGCAGCTGGGGGAGGAGGTAGCTCGACTATTCAACGAAGGCCATCGTCGATAATTCCTCAGTGATCAAGCCAAAAATCACTTCATAGAAAGGGATGCCAACAGAAAGAACGAACAAGAAGAACCTCAACATGTTATTCACATGATCGTCGGTGGGGTCGACATCCCACAAGGACCTGTATTCAAACGCACTAAGGTGTTTGTCACCAGAGAGAAACGGACTCGAGACTATGTGCCCGAAGGCACTTTATCATTCAATGATGAAGAAGCGGAAGACATTTCTCATCTACAAAATGTTGCCCTGGTTATTTCGATTTCGTTCAATAGAATTCAAGTTAAACATGTTCTAGTGGATCCAGGTAGCTTACCAAACATCATCAGGTCGAGAGTCGTAGAGCAGCTCGGCCTGCAGGACCAAATTGTACCTGCATCTCGAGTCCTAAACGGCTTCAACATGACTAGTGAAACAATGAAGGGGGAGATAATACAAAATTCCATGTCATCGAGGGCGACATGAGATATAATTCACAGCTCGGAAGGCATTGCATCCACAACATGAGGGCATTACCATCGACCCTTTAGAAAAGGATGAAGTTCCCGACGACGGATCGTGTGAAAATGGTTTATGGGGAACAACACAGTGCAAAGGAAATTTTTGCGGTTGATGAGGTGATGCCGATATCAACACCTTTGACTTCAGAAAAATCGAGCACCAAAGATAAGCAGACGGCCAAATAGAAATCACCGTCCCTAACCTCCAGCGAATCGAGGAAACAGGTAATCGAAGAAGAAGAAGAAGAAGAGGATTTTCTTACTCCTCGAACTTTCGTTGTTCCCGAAGAATCATATGCAACCAAGTCAATGGTCGAGGAACTAAAACAGGTGATTTTAATTGAGTATCTGCCCGAACGAAAGGTATACCTGGGAACGGGGTAAACCCCTGAACTCAGGAAAAAACTCATTCAATTTATTATTGATAACATGGACTGCTTTGCATGATCCCATTTATATATGACAAGAATCCCACTGGAGATAACAACGCATCGACTTAGCCTGGATCCCAAGTTCAGATCGATAAAACAGAAGAGAAGTCCTCAGTCCGAGGTAAAGCATGCCTTCATACAGGACGAGGTAACAAAACTTCTCAAAATAGAGTCCATTCGGGAATCAAAATATCCCTAATGGTTAGCTAATGTAGTCGTAGCCCCCAAAAAAGGGGAACAAACTTAGAATGTGTGTAGATTATAAGGACTTTAACAAAGCATGTCCGAAAGACTCTTTTCCTTTGCCCAACATCAATCACATAATCGATGCCATGGCTGGCCATGGGATACTTACTTTTCTCGACGCCTATTCTGGGTACAATAAAATCCAAATGGACCCAGAAGACGAAGAAAAGACATTTTTTATCACTATGTATGGAACCTATTGCTATAACGTAATGCCACTCGGGTAAACAAATGCAGGAGCTACATATCAGCGCCTAGTTAACAAAATGTTCGAAGAACAAATAGGTAAGTCAATGGAATTTTAGATTGACGACATGTTAGTTATGTCCCTACGCACAGAGGACCATTTGACCCATTTGCAGGAAATATTCGAAATCTTGAGAAAGCACAATATGAAGCTCAACCGCGAGAAATGTGCTTTCGAGGTCGGTTTGGGAAAGTTCCTCGGCTTCATGGTGTCAAATCGGGGAATCGAAATCAACCTCGATAAGATTAAGTCCATCGAGGACATCACTGTCGTAAATAGGGTAAAAGCCGTACAAAGGCTAACCAGACGGATAGCTACCTTGGGTCGATTTATCGCAAGGTCATAAGATCGGAGCCATAGGTTTTTCTCCTTACTCAAAAAGAAAAATGATTTCGCATGGACGCCGGAATGTCAACAGGCATTGGAAGAGTTGAAGCGATACTTATCGAGCCCACATCTGTTTCACACTCCGAAGGCAGATGAGAAGCTTTACTTATACTTGGTGGTATCCGATATAGCGGTAAGTGGTGTCCTAGTTCGAGAAGAGCAAGGTACATAGTTTCCTATTTATTACGTAAGTCAAACCTTAGGAGATGCTGAAACTAGGCATACACACTTAGAGAAACTGGCACTTGCACTAATAAGCACATCTAGAAAATTAAAGTCATATTTCCAATGTCACCTCATATGTGTGATAACCACTTACCCACAACGTAATGTTTTGCACAAGCCCTAATTATCGGGCCGATTGGCCAAATGGGCCGTTGAACTCGCGGGTATGATATCGAATATCAACCCCGAACGGCCATCAAGTCTCAAATTTAGCAGACTTTGTGGCCGATTTTATGCCAACCCTCGTACCTGATGCGGAAAAGGAACTTCTATTAAAATTGGGTACATCATCGGGGGTATGGACCCTCTTTACGGACGGTGCCTCGAATGTGAAGGGGTCCGGTATCGGCATTGTTTTGAAGCCGCCCATGGGTAACATTAGCAGACAATCCATTAACTATCAAATTGACTAACAATGAGGCCGAGTATGAGGCCATGATTACAAGTCTCGAGCTAGCTAAAAGCTTGGGAGCAAAAGTCATTGAAGCTAAGTGTGATTCTTTACTGGTAGTGAAACAGGTATACAAAACTTTCAAAGTTTGAGAGGATATGATGCAAAGCTACTTACACAAATTGTAGGTAACCTTGCACCGCTTTAAAGAATGGACTCTACAACATATACCTCGAGAAAAGAACGCCGAGGCCAATGCACTTGCCAAATTGGGGTCATCGGTCAAAGAAGATGAGATTAGCTCGGAGACTATTGTCTGGCTCTCGAAGTCTGTGATCAAGGAAGGACATGCTGAAATAAATTCCACGAGCTTGACCTAGGACTGGAGAAATAAATACATCAAGTACTTGAAGAACGGGAAGCTTCCATCAGATTCCAAAGAATCGAGGGCCTTACGTACTAAATCCGCCTGTTTCGCACTATACGAAGACGGAACATTATATAGATGGAGGTTCGATGGTCCATTGGCAGTGTGCTTGGGACCGAGAGATACTGACTATGTTCTGCGAGAAATCCATGAAGGCATTTATGGGAACCATTCTGGCACCCAGTCACTAGTTCGAAAGGTCGTCAGAGCAGGATACTATTGGATGGCATGGAAAAAGACTCTAAGGAGTTCGGTCGAAGATGCGATAAGTGTCAAAGGTTCGCACCGATGATCCACCAGCCCGACGAACAACTTCACTCGGTCCTATCCCCATGGCCATTTATGAAATGGACAATGGACATCTTCGGCTCTCTGCTATCGGCCCCAGGTAAAGCTAAGTTCATTTTATTTATGACTGACTATTTCTCTAAATGGGTTGAAGCATAGGCCTTCGAAAACTCCAGGGAGAAAAAAAATGATAGATTTCGTATGGGATCACATTGCACGTCAATTTGGGATACCCGCAGAGATAGTATGTGAGAATGGCAAACATTTCATCGGCAACAAAGTAACAAAATTCCTCGAAGACCACAAAATAAAAAGGATACTACCAACACCGTCTCACCATAGTGGGAACGGACAGGCCGAATCAACGAACAAGACTATCATCCAAAACATGAAGAAAAGGCGAAACGAAGCTAAAGGGAAATAGAAGGAAATATTGCCCGAGGTCCTATGGGCGTACCGGACAACGTCGAAGTCCAGCACAGGAGAAACTCTGTTTTCCTTAGTATATGGCTCTGAAGCCTTGATACTGGTCGAAGTTAGAGAGCCCAGCATCAGGTTTTGACATGCAATAGAAGAATCAAACCACGAAGCCATGAATACCAGCCTCGAGTTATTAGATGAAAAATGAGAAGTTGCACTCGTTCGAATGGCTGCACAAAAGCAACGAATCGAAAGGTACTACAACAGAAGAACCAACCTTCAACACTTCAGAGTCGGGGACTTAGTCCTAACAAAAGTCACAATCAATACTCGAGATCCTAATGAAGGGAAACTCTGCTCGAATTGGGAAGGACCCTACCAAATCCTCGACATAGTCCGGGAAAGGATCTTACAAACTTGGAACGATGAGCAACGAACCACTAGCTAATAACTGGAACATATCACTTCTTAAGCAATACTATTTCTAAGTTATGACTTTCTCTTTTCTTTCGCATATATACGTATTCATAACTAACTCATTGCAGGAGTCCGACCGAAGACATCGAAACCTCTGGTTTTCTAAAGTACGCGTGGCACTCTTTTTCCCTTAGATCGATTTTTATCCAAAATGGGTTTTTCCGACAATGTTTTTAATAAGGCAACAATTATGTGCTACCTGAGGATAATTCAATAGTATACAAGGCTTATGTGAAATCAACCTCAGATACTGGGGGGCATCACCCTCGGATGTTATGTGTTCGAGAGATATACCTTGTATCAATGGGTCTCGATAGGAAAATTTTTGTAATGGGCCAAACGGTCGAATAAACCGTGTCCATATAGATTAGCCGAGTACCGACGACAAGACATGTACGCATGTATAAATTATTCAAAGGAATATTCTCTCTTTATCAAATATCTCGTAATTTTATACAAACCGCATACTCATGATTTTGGGTGTTGTGCAAAACTAATACTTGTGAAAAATGGCTCAAGATCTAATTGTAAATATACTTCGAACACTCGGGGACTGCATACTCGTGTCATCTAAATTCAAAGTCACAAGACCTCAAAGAGGCACCCCTTGATATATAGGCCAAGTCCATCATACTCGGGGACTAACATTTCGAAAAAACTCGAAATGTTATCGGGAAATAAGTCCAAGATAATACCCGAAGGCTACGACCAAAATAACGCGGAGACGTCCGAGTTCCGCAATAAACAAAAGGCCTCCAAATACTTTGAACACCCGGTTAAAAAGGCTACCTTCAGCGAAGCAATTAAAAAAAGGCTTCGATTAAATCAGCCCTCGAATAACTAAAAAGACTTCGATAATATCAACCTTCGAAAAATCTCAAGGGGTATCAAACTATCTTAACACACACGTTGAGACAAAAAAAGGAAAAATGGGATTCCGATCATCGGACCCTCAAAAAACCCAATGGGTATAAAAACATATGCTAAGTCATAAAAAAAAATTCACTAAGTCTTTTAGCCGAAAAGGGGGAAATAATAGCCATTTTTAGAGGCTGAATAGGCCCAATCTAAAGAGCCTAAGGGCCAACACAGTTAGAGACCGAGACCTCGTTCTCACTCGATTCGGACCCAAGGGTTCCGTTATTCCGAGCTCGAATAAAGTCGATTATAGCTCGAGGATTCACCGAAAAACCCGAAGGGGTATATTGATGTAAGCTCAAAACTTACCCATCATTTGATAAAAACCTAAGGGTTCGCTTTATCCTAAGTTCGAGATTCATTCGAACTCGGTTATAAAGAAAATAAATCTATAGATTCGGCCACGCCGCCTGAGATAAAGCCTCAAATGATTTCCGAGCTCGGGGACTTACCCTCGTATAACCGAAAGCTTAAGGGTTTACTCTTAGTAAAATTGCAGCAATAAAAAATTTCAACACTTTCGATGAAGGAAGAAAAAACATACGAAGGCATTCGAAAAGAAGTTTTCTATTATATATCGATTAGTTTGTACAAAACGACAATCAAGGCCTTACAAAAAAAAGATACAAAAATAAACCTAAAGGCCTAGTCCACTTGGGATCCACATCCTCGGGAGCTACATCTTCGGGAATCGCTTCTTTGATAGACTCATCCCCATCCTCTCCACCCTCGGATCCACTAGTAGAATCCTATTCATCAGAAAGTAAGGGTGCATCCTCAACCTCCAAAGCTTTGGCACTTTTGATGTCGGCTAAGAGGTCGAAGCGACGAGCATGCACTTCCTCAAGAGTCTCTCACCGGGAAGCCAAAGGGAAATCCTCTCCCAACTGGAAAGGTCCTTATATGGTTCACAGAGTAATGACAGGAGGAGCCCTCATACTCGCAGAAATGGACGGAAAAATCTGGCCAAAGCCGATCAATTCAGATGCAGTCAAGCGATACTATGTGTAAACTATCTATGTTTTCCTCATATGATGATTGAACTACGCTCGACCTGATTCCCGTTTAAGAGGGGATACGTAGGCGGCCTTGTGGGTTCGATCACAATTCAATAAAATTTCTATTCTCCCCACAATCAGAAACTGGGGCAGAATTTTGAGGAGGACCCTCAAACTTTCGAAGCATGTTCAGCCAATCGCAGCATATAGAGCAGTCAGGAGTGTTGTCTGTTTAACTAGGGGAAAATTTTGAGGAGGAAATCATAAACAATGGCATGAGAATATACTGTTAGCCTTACTAGGATA
Source organism: Nicotiana undulata (assembly GCA_005239495.1). Classification (NCBI taxonomy): domain Eukaryota; kingdom Viridiplantae; phylum Streptophyta; class Magnoliopsida; order Solanales; family Solanaceae; genus Nicotiana; species Nicotiana undulata. Next base: position 27,636 of record MDKH01019187.1, read on the forward strand.
CCGTACCACAATCTGCACATCAACCGGGGCAACTCCCTACTTGCGGGTTTATGGCACTGAAGCTGTTATTCCTGCTAAAGTGGAGATTCCTTCCTTATGAATCATACAAGCGGCTGAGCTCAGCGACGCAGAATGGATAAGGAGCCATTATGAGTAGATAGCCTTCATAGACGGAAAGAGAATGAATGCAGTATGTCATAGACAACTCTATCAAAATAGAATGTCTGGAGCCTTAAACAAAAAAGTCAAGCCGAGACAGTTCACACCAGGGCAGTTGGTGTTGAAAAATCTCTTCCCACATCAAGATGAAGCCAAAGTGAAATTCTCTCCCAACTAGAAAGTTCTTTACATGGTTCACAAAGTACTGACAGGAGGAGCCCTCACACTCGCAAAAATGGACGGAGAAATCTGGCCAAAGCCAATCAATTCAGATGCAGTCAAGTGATACTATGTTTAAACTATCTATGTTTTCCTCATATGATGTAAATTGAACTACGCTCGACCTGATTCCCATTTAATAGGGGATACGTAGGCATCCATGTGGGTTCGGTCATAATTCAATTAAATTTCTATTCTCCCCACAATCAGAAATTGGGCCAGAATTTTGAGGAGGACCCTCAAAATTCTGAAGCATGTTCAGCTAATCGCAGCATATAGAGCAGTTAGGAGTGTTGTCCGTTTAACTGGGGTAGAATTTTGAGGAGGGCCCTCAAAATTCTACAGCAAAAGAAGTCACAGTGTCTCTGATCGTGTCACAGTCACTGGTTCATCTAACCAATTTCTAAAACTATATTTTTACTATGTCTTCGAATACTATGCATGCCTGCTTTTGAAATAAGCTCTGTGTAGAAAATTTTGCCCCGATAATTTGAACAGGATCTTCAGACAAGAGCGAAGCAAGTCAAGCAAGCTGACGGAGGCACGAATCGACCTCCCCCTTACAGAACTCCCGATTTTTCTTTGAATGCAGGAACAAGGAATATGTACACCTTGGAATCATAGTCTTCATAACAACAAGGATACCGAACTCATTTCTAATTAATAAATACTCTGCCATCATCTATTATTCGTTTATTACCTGAGACTAAGCTCTGTCTCAATCTTGCATGAGGCTAAGTCTGCCTCCCTGTTTGCATAAGACTAAGCTCTGCCTTCCATCTACATGAGACTAAGCATTGTCTCAAATTTGCATGAGGTTAACCCCTGCATCCCCATTTGCATGAGGCTAAGCATTGACTTCAATTTGCATGGGGCTAAGCACTGTACCGAACCTTGCATGAGACTAAGATATGTCTCAATCTTGCATGAGGCTAAGCCCTGCCTCCATATTTGCATAAGGCTAAGCATTGCCTTCTATTTGCATGCGACTAAGCCCTGTCCCGAATCTTGCATGAGGCTAAGCCCTGCCTCCATATTTGCATAAGGCTAAGCATTGCCTTCTATTTGCATGCGACTAAGCCCTGTCCCGAATTCTGCATGAGGCTAAGCCTTGCCTCTCTATTTGCATAAGTCTAAGCATTGCCTTCACTTTGCATGGGACTAAGCACTGTCCCGAACCTTGCATGAGACTAAGATCTGTCTCAATCTCGCATGAGGCTAAGCCCTAACTCTATATTTGCATAAGGCTAAGCATTGCCTTCACTTTGCATAGGGACTAAGCCCTGTCCCGAATCTTGCATGAGGCTAAGCCTTGCCTCTCTATTTTCATAAGGCTAAGTGTTGCCTCTCTATTTGCATGGGACTAAGCCTTGTCCCGAATCTTGCATGAGGCTAGGCCCTGCCTATCTATTTGCATAAGGCTAAGCGTTGCCTTCAATTTGCATGGTACTAAGCCTTGTCCCGAATCTTGCATGAGGCTAAGCCATGCCTCTCTATTTTCATAAGGCTAAGCACTGCCTTCAATTTGTATGGGACTAAGCATTGTCCCGAACCTCGCACGAGACTAAGCATTGTCTCTCTAGTATTATCTATTCTCTTCTTTCGGGCTAAGCTCTGCCCTCAACTTTATACAAGACTAAGCCCTGTCTTGTCGCTTCTAGCATCATGTCTTTGCGCATCATGGGCTGAAATATCGCCAACTTGTCCGAAGGCGTCATAGTTTGAAGGCACCATCCTCATAGTCAGAAGACACCATGCCATGGCCTGAGGATCCCTCAAATTTGCATATCATTATTCAAAGGTGACATGGTTTGGAGGCACCATTTTCATGGCTCGAGAACATCATTTCATGGCCTGCGAATCCCTTACCGCACAATTCATGGCCCAGGACATCATGGTCTAAGGACGTCATCCTCGACCGTCCAAAGACAATTCTCATGGTCTTAAGGGAATTTGCATCATGTTTAAATCTACACAAAGATATATGCTTGCAGTGCATCTCTTATTTGTAGGTAGCCCGATGAGCAACCGTTACCCCAGCAAAAATAGTCCCGCTCCAGTTCCTTCATACTACTTCAAATCTGACCACTTACCATAACCGTTTCACCTATTCCAAAACCTTGTGTCCGTTCTTGTGATAACATCATCGGTATATTCCGTCGGTGAATCTAGAACTACACACGGTCTGATTCCTGTAAAAGCATGGATATATAGGCAGCTCGGAAACCGGAGTGCGGCCTATGTCTCTCAAATCACCCTACTCGGTCAAATTGGCCATCATATCTTCACCCGACAACTCTTTCATCATTCCCGGGTAAAGAGGGGCAGTTGTTGATACCCAATTTATCCCTATATTATTTTCAAAATGTATATCTATCTTCAAAATAGTACATGAGCATCAATTAATATTTTTTCATAATTTTTGCATTTTTTAAAGGATTTTTATTAATTTATCCCAGTATTTTATTTATATAAATAATTACTAATTGCATCACAAATGGTTTTATAGTAATTTTATGTCTTAATTTTATGATTTATATTTATACCAATGCTTTAATTATTTCATGAATAGCCACATTTACGTTTTTGGGGCTATGATTGCAATACCTTTGCAATCATAGCTCATGTGTGCATAATTACCTTATTTCACCACAAAAAAAAAGATTTTTATATTTTTATAATATTAAGTAATTATTTTAAATCATTTTTATGCATGAAAATTATTTTCTTATAATTCATTAATTATTTTTTAAAAATTATTTATCAAATTAATTGGGTATTTAACAAATAGCCCTTTTAATTTTTGTTTAACTTCGGACCTGGCCCAAATCCTACCGTTGGCCCAGTTAAAAACTACCTAATCCCAAATTGTAATCTAACCCACCCCAGCCTTTAACTAATCCTGGCCGTTGATCTTAGAGATCAACGGTCCAGGATATAGTTACCATTTTAATTAAGCCAACCCCCAAACCTTATCCCCACTTTTCATTTCCTCCTTCTTTATTTTCCCTGACCTCCCCTTTTCTCTCTCAAACACTCCCCCTAACCCTAGTCGTCGTCACCGAAAAACCCCCGTTCCATGGGGTTTCTCTGTAATTTCCAGCTCCTACCGGTCTCTCACCTCTTTTGGTTGTTCGATTATGTTGATTTATGAAAGCATTTCGAAGAGATTCAACTCAGATTTTGTTCAAAACCTTTTCATAAGCCTGCCTATGGCCATCTCCGTTTGTGAGTGCTATTATCTTCATGTTTATTGCTCTCAATCAGAATGATTACTTCTGTGTAGTTAAATCCATGTCTTTCCTGTTTATGGCTCTTAATTAGCATGACTACTTCTGTGTAGTAGACCTAACTCTTTCCTGTTTATTGCTTTAAATCAGCATGACTACTTCTGTTGCTGAGTCTTATTCAGTGTTATGTAATCTGGTTGTTATCATATGCAATTAAACCTATGTGCTTCCTATTGCTTGTTCTTAATCAGCATGTATATCTCTGTCATTAGGTCCTATTCAGTATGTTATGTAACTTGTCTGTTATAAGATGTCAACCTACCTTTGCCTGCTTTATGTCTCTATTTATTAGTATGCCCTAACTCTTATGAAATTATCTTGCCCAATATGTCAATCTGGTTCATGCATGTTCTTATTTAGTCCAGGATACTTATCCACTTGTTTCTCAACTATCATGCTTTCATTCTTGTCTTGTTTTATGTGTTCCTGATTAATGACTTCTATGCTCCCAACCCCTGCTACCTTTCTCTGTGTAGTTGTCTGAATATTATTCTGATCCCAGCATGATATATGCTCACCTAGTGATAACTATTGAACTAAGTCAATCCTAGGAGATGTAAAATCTTGTTTGAAGTGATCATGATCATGTTCTGTCTATTGGTTGATTGCTGGAATCTTTGTCTGAACTCAAAGTGTTGAACTGACTCTGTTTGTTCTTATTTACTCCTAAAAAAACCAAACTGTTTTCTTAAAGCTATCTCCTATTTTCATGTACTATTTTCAACTCCTACTCTTCGAATACTTAGGATCCTGCCCCTCCAGTGTGAGCACATCCTAGGAGTCCTTGAGACTCCTCCGAACTCTGACACATTGGGGCTGGCTTTTCCAAACTTGCTCACAAAATCTGTTTCTTTAAAAGGGTTTCTGGTGTAAGCATTGCTCGGGATCCCTGAGGCCCTTGGGAACTTTGACACATCAGAATACCATTTGGTGTACTATGAGATACTGGCACACTTCAGATTTGGTTGAAGGCCTGGATTTCCAGGTTTACCGTTGGGCCTATCCATGCTCCCTATAGTATAGTAATTTCATTATGTAATTCATTTATATATGGTCTGTAATAATAATTCTTGTAAAAAACAGATATTGGGGTTATTAGTAAAACTGGGAGGGACTTTTATATATAATATTTTGGGGATCGAGTAGAAACCATGCCTATAGGACTATTGTGATGGTATTTATTTGCATTAGAAACCATGTTCATAGGGTTTATCTCATTATGTTGAATTTGCATCTCAGAAATCCTGTTTCTAGGTCATTGATCAGTTCTGCATTAATAATCATGTTCTCAAACCTTCATGTGTACACTAGAAATCATGTCCCTAGGAATTCCCTTGTTGAATTTGCTTGAAAACTGGCTAGCAACTTTATACGCCTAGATATCATGCTTATAGGAAGATATATATAAAACCAGTTTCATCACTTAACCGTCATGCCTATAAGGAATAAGTATAAAAATAGTTCCAACACTTAGATATCATGCTTTTATAGATAAATATGTAAAAATCAATCTGTGTTTATATGTCCTGAAGTAATGCTTGCAGCACATAGACAACATGCCTATAGTATCTAAATAGACAAAACCGGCCTGTTAAAAAATCAATCATATGTTTATAATTACGTTCTGGTTAACGTTTAGATGACATGCCCATAGGATATTGCTGATCCACACCTAGGCAAGTCTGTAGGACAATGAAAATTTTGAAGTTGTAAAACTGTGTTTGTTTGAATGCTTATAAACTGCCTAGATTCAGGAAGTAATAAAATCAATAGGCAAAGTGATTAGGTATTTACTGCCTCGCCTTAACGAAACTGTTGCATATTCTGTTCTGTGTTCATCTAGATATCCTCCTATAAGACCCTTAAATAGCTTTAAACGGTTTGCTTGAGGCGTGCAATTCTTTGTTTATTTGTGGAGGTAAATGTGAGCCCTTTAACCTTAGGTGACAATCCTATTTGTTTTGTTTGTCGCTTAGATTTTCTCCTTTTAAGCAACGTAGGTGAGTCTAAAACCACCTTAAATAGAGGTCCTAAGCACCTCCTGGGCCATAGGTAAGGGACGGGTAATGCACGTATAGGGTACGTATTCGATGTTATTAGAACGCTTAGATAATAATTAAAGGGAGGGTAATTAGGTAGTAAAGGATATGATGACTTGTGCGCCAATGCTACGTGTAACACCTCTATTTGAGGAAAGTTTGTCGAGTATTGCACAGAAGTGATCCTATAGGCTAATAAACCTAGGACCCCCTTTATTCCCGTTTTTCCAAAACGATCTCTATTTGTTCAAATTGCTTTATGACTAATTCTCTTAAATTGAGTTTGGTCGGGACCCACCGTTGTGGATCTCGAGGGGTGCCTAACACCTTCCCCTCAAGGTAATTTTGATCCCTTACCCAATCTCTAGTAATGTAAAGCGGTTTATGAGTTACTTGCTTTAGGTTCCATGACGCACCTTAAATCCATTAGGTGGCGACTCTTCAAATTCTATACCCCTTTTCCCAAAAGAAAGTGAGTTGTCCCAGAAATGTTGAAACCCAGACTCCGTAAGGAAAAAGGGGGCGCGACACCTCATAAAAAAAATGAGGCATCTGGATTAGGACCATCATCAACCCCGACGATGCACCCCCGAAATATGTAATTCCCTTCGTGGGACAGCCCTACTTTAGGAGTCTCCATAGCCCGAGCACCTTGAATCTGCCACTCGGAGATGGGGCCAAGAGGTGAATCGTCGATGTTGATTATTACATGTGAATCACTTGGAACATTATCTTCTCTTTGTAGGGCATCTGGGCTAGACCCTTCAGGAACACCCACAAGCTGATTATCGCGGCAAGGGGCATCATCACCACCCAATTTCTTGGGGACCTTTCTCGGACCCTCTTCCGAGATGTCCTCGGTCCGAGATGGAGCCGCCTCGAGCTCCACCGGTTGGACACTCTTGGAAGCCTTAGTACTTACCCTATTTCGGGCTACCAGCAGGAAACCATCATCTTCACCCTCTCCATCCTCCTCTCGTAGCCGTTGAACTACATCGATACGGGGATCGGAGGGCTCGACTTTTGACTTTCGAGCATTATTTTTCTTTGGCTTAGGGGTATCGGAAGGAGAAGCTCTTCTCCACTTCCTCTTTGTTTGGCTTTGATGCCTCCTCTTCCCCAAGCGGATATGGACTCATGGAAACGTTTTAACCGAGACCTATACGTAAAGAAACCAAGTTAATAAGGAGAACATGACGAGGGAAACCTCGATATACAAGCGAAAGAAATCACCGTGATTTTTAGCCTCCCATCGACCCTTGGCCAGATCACGCCAACAATGCTCGACATGAAAAGAGGTGGAGGCCAGTTGTCGAACCCAACCTACAAGGTCCGGAATTGCACCACGGAACCTAGGAGAAGCTGCACCAAGAAAAGAGAACCTGAGTCAAAAGGGAATAGAAGAAATGAAACAGTAGGCATCGGTGATAAAGTTGCACTTACGTTTCATGTTCCATTCCTCGGGGAATGGCATTTTCTCAACCGGAATTAGGTCGGAGTTCTTGATTCGGACGAACCGGCCCATCCATCCACGGTCCTTGTCTTCGTCAATGCTTGAGAACAGCGTCTTCGTGGCCCGATGTTGCAGCTTTATCAACCCACCTCGATAAAGGTGAGGGTTGTATAACCTTATCATATGGTCAAGGGTGAAAGTCATTCCCTCGACCTTGCTCGAAAAGAACATGATCAAGTTGACGATGCGCTATAATGAGGGGTAGATCTGGCCAAAGGTCACTCGATACTAACGGCAGAAATCGAGTATGACCGGATCTATAGGACCTAGTATGAAAGGGTAGGTATACATACTCAAATACCCTTTCACATAGGTGGTGATGTCCTCCTCAGGGGAAGGAACCACAACTTCCTTGTTTTCCCAATTGCAGTCTTTTTTCACCCTCTCGAGATCTCCTTCCGATATCGAGTAGATGTATCGGGACATGGGCTCACAACGGCCAGGAACTGAGGAAGGTCTCTCGACTTTGAAGTCGGAAGTTAGTTCGATTGGCTTAGGGACACACTCCTCGATACGGGGCTCCACCGGCCGGCCGGGAGGAGGAAGATGAAGCCTTTTCTTTATGCGGCACAACCTTGGAGGTTTTCGCCATTTGTGTAAGCAAAAAAAGTCGAAGATAGGTATAAAACTTGATGGCTCCAGTGAAAACAACGGCGGCGTAACAGGCGGCGATTAAAGGAAGATGAGGAGGGTCAGATAGCTGAGAGTTATTAACAAAGCAAAAGTAAAGTTTGATTCAATGAACAAGGTGATAGTTATAGGCTTGTGGTGACGGTTCAGTGGCACTAGTGCCCGACCGCTAACTGGAAAGCATTGATGATTTGGGGAACCGAATTGACGGGACGCTTCGGTCACATCCATCACTTACGTCATGAAGACGATGTCATGATCGAGGGGTAAGGGAATCGAGGCTCAAGTCGTTTCTTATCATTTCATTCTAAGAAACACGGGGGCTATTTGTATACGGTTAAAATCGAGTATGTCCGATTTTATGGGCTCGAGGGACGGCCTTGAGAATAAGCTCATAATGAAGCGAGCTCGAAGACGCGAAGAACGAAGGGTCGAGATCGGGCATGACCAACATCGAGCAACGGAATAGCGAGATATCAGTGATCGATCATAGATCTCGGCGGGAATCTCGGGAGTGATGGAACCGCTAACAGTTATTGACATCAATCATGGATTTTATTTCCGAAATTAGAGTTGTACCTTATTTAGGATTCCTCTACTATATAAGAGAAATCCTGTTCATTTGTATTCATCATATATATTCACTGAAAAATAATGATACGCTGCTCTTTACTCGCTTACATTCTACTACTGTTCTTAACACTAGATCTTGAGCATATTCCTAATCGAGGTCGATATATTGCAACGACACTGGTTTGATTTATCTTTATCGTTTAATTCATTTGTTTAATTCGTCATTTATCAATTAATATTGAATCATATCACGTATCTTTAAAACCATAATACAAGTTTAATTATTACTCATGTTTCGAAGTAAACATATTCCCATTCAAAAGGTAAAGTGGAATTAGTTTTCAACCATTCAAGGTTAAGGAAATTAAGCTAAATTTACTTTTTCTTTTCTTTTTTTCCTTCTTTTTCACACAATTAGCAGAAAAGAATACATAGTTCAACTACACAATAGTAGTATAGATTCTAGAACCATTTGAGATTCAAACATGTGTCTAACACCTATTTGCTGGCATTATGAATGTTGTAACGGTAGGTCTTAAGTAATAATCAAGAAATTAGAGAAAATCGAGAGAGGGACAACCAAAACCGTGTCAACCGACAAATCTGAAATAATGTGCCCCTAGATTATGCGATAAATATGTCTGGACACGCACACTCTCTTAAACAAACAATGATAGGGAGTAGGGACAACAACTCAATTTATTGGGTGTATACGAACAAAGTTCTCACGTAAAGTAGAAAGAAAAAAATGAGCTTACTTATAAGGAGTTAGGATACGGAGCTTTTGTATCTCTACTCGGTTTTGGGGTTATAATTAAACTTATACTCATTTTGCGAAAAAAGATTTGTAAGCGTATTTTTTTTACGATCAACTTCAGGTCTGAATTTAACAGAAAAAATGTCTGAAATGAAAAAATTGCACTTCAAATGCACTTAAGGTCAAATAGATTTCAAGTGCAACCAATGATTTCATCCACTTAAGGCTAATAAGTCTGAAATGAAAAATTGCACTCCAGATGCACTTAAGACCAATAAGGCTGAAGTGAAAAATTGCACTTCAAATGCGCTTAAGACCAAAAAGACTGAAGTGCAACAAACTTTTTCATTTACTTAAGGCTAATAAGTTTGAAGTGAAAATTTGCACTTCAGATGCACTTAAGGCCAATAAGTTTGAAGTGAAAAATTACACTTCAGATGCACTTAAGGCCAAAAGGTCTGAAAGATAATAAATGTTTTGCTATACTACCAATAAATCTGAAGTGAAAAATTGCACTTCAGATGCACTTAAAGTCAAAAAGTCTGAAGTGCAACAAAGGTTTCAATTCACTTAATGCCAATAAGTCTGAAGTGAAAATTGTCGAGAAACAAAAATTTGGTCTTCGAATTATAACAATCCAATATACGATTTAATGCCTAAATCTACTCCAAATGAGCTCAAATTTGAAACATAACCTCCAAATATCATCGGGAACAAATCTTAATCATCAATTTGTCAAAATAACAATAAATGTAATGAACCTATTTTGCAATTAAGAAAAATAAGAAGAAGCAACCCTAAGCAATAGTAAAAAATAAAGCGTCATAACAGCTCAGTACCATTGTAAAACAGCATAAACTACATTAAAATATATTTACAACCACCATATAAAATCATTATCACTTGAAGAAGAAAAAGAAGAAGGAGACGAAGGAAACGAAGGAGGAGAAGGGGGGGAGGGGGGGGAAGAGGTATTAAGTTGTTTAAAAAGTGGGTACAAGTTAGAACTTTTCAAAAGTTGGTATATGTTAAATGGGGGCGGCCAAATAAGACGCCCCGTGCAATTTTTACAGTTAGATACTCTTAATGGTATAAAATCTTTTGAAGAAAACTCGTGCAGGCTTGACGCAAAACGAATAATATCACAATATATTAAAAGTATATTTGAGTCAATTTTATTCAACATAACTTTTGAACTAGCTCAACCAAATTTAAATGATTAAGATATGTAAGTGTGAAAAAAAGTGTAAAAGTTCTATACGCTAGTTTATCCAGCTGTGGCTGAGGCCCTCCAATTAACTCAAAGATATGATTTTTCGTTAGTAATACGCCTAACTATGCCTTATGAAAAAGATTAAGCGGTCTTTACAAATATAATCTGGTTTACAAGTCAGGAGTCGAACTCACAGAGAACTAATGTTTCGCTATAATTGTTCAATATTGCTAAGAAACACAAGTCCAAACAATTTCCTAATTATAGAGATTATAATATTTATTTCTAACTAATTAAGTAACAACTATTAAAAAGCAGATTATCAACTAACAAGGATGAAATTTGATACAGAACTAAGGAGGTCTAGAGTTATGATTTCCCCTATTCATGGAATCCCTTCCTGCTATGTTTCATATAAATTTGTCTAATCTTCTCTGTCGACCATGAGCACTCTTACTACCGTAAATCTCTCCCGAGTAATTACGACAATTTACTAGACATAATCTCCTGAGTTACGCTGGCTGGCTCACTTAGATCGCACCCAAGGTTTCGTTATCCCTAATCCCGCCTTTAAACCCTTGGTTATTGATTCCTCACATATGTCGGGAGTGATGTTGTTCAACAACTATCTAAATATGCACTCTCTCCCGAGTAATACATACTAAATAGGCACAGCTAATTGAGGATCCTTTCAATTATCTACAACAAGAACGTAGTTGAACAAATAGAGATTAAACTTTGGCAAATCTATATTAACGTAGCAAGAATTTAATCCTTCAATAGGTTCCATCAAACCTCTAGATAACAAATTAGCTATTCATAATAGTATGTAAAGATACAATACTACAAGTCATAACCAACAATGAAAAATAGGAATAGGAAGGAAAAACTCGTAGAAGAATTCACCGCTTTGCTCCTATTGTGTCTCTGCCTCCTTAGGTCGAATTTGTGTCAAAAGTATGTCCAACCTCTCAAAATACCATTTTACCATGTATATATACCAAGTAGGGTCGGTCCCAAACAATTAAACCTTCTCCAATGCGAAAAAGGACACTATTCCCAGGCAGGACGTGCGTGGGCGCGCTCAGGCCGCACACAATGCCCTGTATTCTGCCCCACTTTTCACCCATTTACGTTTAGAATTTGTATAAATTTAAAAAATAAAAGTTGTATCCCTTTGAGTTAGCTTTCCAACCATATATTTTATATCCCAAATGGAGTTCGGAGTAAAATGTTATGTCCATTTTACTAAAGTGCGCAATATGCCTACTCGAGTCTTGATTTGTTCTTAACTATCAAATTTGACCCCTGAACACAATTCTGGCTTAATTCCTTGGGCTTTTACTCAGAATTCAAAGCTCCAAATCACTTGAATTCATTCCATAACATCGATATAGCTTGGAATCACTCCTACAAGGCATGAAACATACAGTTAGTGCAAAACACTAGCGGTTAAAGCTCAAACTCAATTAAAGTGCAGTAAATTAAAGTGTAATAAGCGACTAAAATACGTAATTATAGTCTATCATCAGTTAGTATATTGTGTTCATAAATGAAAAAATTAGAAAGCCAGAAACTAGAACCCACTTGTTCAACAATAATTATCCCGTTAAAGGAATTCTAAAGTAGCATACGTGTCTTCGTGCACGTCCAATTATCGCGAGTAAAAATGGCATGGGATAATCACTTTTTAACGTGATATTTAGGTTTTATTCAGTATTTTTAATACTAAGTAAAAATAGCGACTATTCTATCAAAATGAATACAAAAGGCATTTTTACTCTTTCTTCATGATAAAGAACATACGAAGTTAAGAACATGATGTCCTAAAATTTAATAACGGAAGGTGCAAATACAGGACATTTGTCCTTAATATTTACACAATATTCATGAAGTTAAGGACAACAAGTCCTTAATATTTACACAACACTCATAAAGTTAAGGACACTATGTCATTAACCTTTACATTGCACACATGAAGCTAAGGACACCATGTCTTTAATATTTATACTGCACATATGAAGTTAAGGACACGAAGTCCTAAAGTTTAACACCATAAGGTGCAAATACAAGTTAAGGCCATGTCCTTAACATTTACACTGCACCCATGAAGTTAAGGACGTCGTGTCCTTAACATTTACACTGCACATATGAAGTTAATGACATGATGTCCTAAAGTTTAACAACGGAAAGTGTAAATACAGAACACTAATATTACGCAGTATTCATGAAGTTAAGGACATCATGTCCTTAATATTTACATAGCACCCATGTCTAGCATAGGAATATTTTCGTTTGGGCTGGTACAAATTTATTAAGCACCGGCTAAGAGTAAATATATTTTAAACAGTGATTAAAGAATAGAAACATCTCTAATTAGTGACTAAGTGCTCTTCTGATCATGTCTTAAAGGTACATAATATGAAGAAAAAAAATTGTAAAAAAAGGACATACGCCTAAAACAAGTTTCCAAAATCTATATTTTGAGATTGCAAGCATATAATTTTTTCTACTTCATCAGTAAGTTGGGCCACTGCACATGAGAAATACGGTAAGTTCAATACGGTAAATCTAAATTTTATTACAAGAAAAAATATGCTATTATAATAGATTAGGTGGGTATTGCCCGTACCAGCACGAGCCTAACATTATTTACTTTATATGATTTTTAATAATAGATATAATAAATTGATATTGTAAGTGTAGAATCGAGTAGAAAATATTGCATGCTAATTGATAGATGCCTGTTTACATACAATCTGATCAAAAAAAATATTGTTAGTATCGCATTAAGAAATGCTTAAAGTGCCACAACAGATATGACATAAATATTTACATATTAGTAAAAGGTGTGTTGTGTATGCGGTGTTTATGATCTTCATTTTAGTAGTTCTTGACCAAAAATGCCTGCGCACAAAAAAATATGTTATATTTCATAGTTAAAAGAAGCCAACATATCTTAAAGCAAATAATGTATTGCTAAGTTAGTGAAAGTTGTTGAAGTAAATTAATTTCGTGGATGGCAAAAATACTTTCCTTTCAACGTTATATGCCATGTTCTATCTCGAGTAGACTGTTACCTTTAATCTGAATATCTAAGAAGAATCGCAGATATACTAAAATAGAACCTCGGCCAAGAAGAATTCCATTGGGGTTGCTACATATTAAACTTAGAATTCACTAACAAACAGACACTCAATAGACATAGGAAATTATATCAGAAAGACTATGGTAGTATCATATATATTATTCACATATGTATAAGGTTGAGGATATGCACAGTAGAGTAGAGAACATGTAAATGGATAGGGATCCAAGTCTATTTTGAAAAATGGATAAATCAAATCCACAATCCCTTAAATACATGGTATGAACATGCGGTATCTTGGATAGGGTATCCAAGTTACAGTAAAGGAACATGTAATATCTTGGATGACACATTAAAGGGTTGGTTGGAGTGTTTAAATAGAACGATGTCACGACCCGATTTACTCTATGGAAGGTATCTTGACGGCACTTAGTCTCTACGACTAGGTAAGTAATTTGCGAAAAATAAATATAATAAAATAAAGACAGAAAGAAAAGCACAAGAAGACATAACATAGCCGCTCCGCATGTACAATTATAACTCTCAAACCCCGGAATGTCACATTTAGTCACAAGCTCTATACCAAAATAGCTCTATACAACGAAAAGGAAATACATACACTGGAATAGAAGGTGACTCGGAGGATTCTGCGAACGCGGTAGAATTACCTTGCGGTCTCCTCGAAGCAGCTACACGACCCCTAGCCACAAAACTGAGTACTGGTACTTGGATTTGCACACGAAAAACATGTGCAGGAAAGGTCATGACTACACCACAATTGGTACCCAGTAAGTGTCAAGCCTAACCCCATGTTTTCGTACGTGAGAGTAAATCGTAAGTCAATTGATATAAACTCAGAAATAAGATTATATTTGATAGAATATAAAGTAAGTTAATCATGTTACATTGGAGGTTACAAATATTTAAGATCATGAATAACTAGTACCAAGAGGGTTGGAAATCTTAGAAGCTAAACCAATTGAAGAAAATAAGTTTCGTCGAAAGTCGACGAGTTTGGAATGTTATAACATGTACTTTAGGGTGAGACTATGGTTCATTACATGATAAGGAGGTTATTCTATGAGTTATTTTTATCGTATTATAGTTGTGTTCTACGTTTTGAAGTCAAGCAAGTTGTGGAACAAAGTTTGGCAAAGGTTTTCACAAGTTACACTCATAATGTGCTTAACATTAGGTCAAATGTAACTGAGCTTTTCTTCCAATATACTTGGAGTTATTGTAAGGTCTAATAACCAAATTGAAGATCTATGAGTATAGTTTCCAACTCATTAAACCGTTCATCTATACGACATAGGACTAGAGAGATATTTTCAGTTTCGCGAGACTGCACAGACATCATAAGTGACAAGTAGGTGGATCACTAGAGCCTTTTGAGCAATATATTTCATATGTTATATGAGGTCTTATTGGGACATATTATATAGAAAATTGAAGGTCTTGAAATTTAGTTTCCAACTCTCTTAACCGTTCGTTAATACGACATCGGGATGAAAAGATATAAGCGTCGGAAGATGGACCAATCCTAAGGTGCCAAGCTAGCACCTCTTTGACTTTTCCAAAGTTGATATATATAAGTCTTAGGTCGACTTTCTCTTCCCTTTTCAGCATAACACGACCATAGAACACCATAAACATAACCTCAAGCTATCTTCTAGGGTTTTAAAGAAGATTATCATCCCGGGCATGAAATCGAGAAGCGATAACATCAAAACGATCCCTACGACGTAAGTGTCATTATACTGCCTCTCCTTTTTCTTTGTAGTTAGAGTTTTTGAAGGTACTTCATAGTTAAGAAACGTCTAATATCTGTATTTAAGTGTTTAAATATCAAGGAAGGTTGATAAATGTGTTCCCTAATAGTTAGAACTCACGGGACGGTGATCGTAAGCCGTGAGTTTGAGTTATTTGACTTGTAACGGACTGTTTTGTGTTGCTGTTGGGCTGCGTGTTTTACTACTATTTTGTGGAGTTTTGGAGGAGTAAGGGTGTGTAGAAACACCATATAGATGTAGGGTTGTGATATGGTCATTCGTTGTAACATTTCCGGGTTGTTTGACACGACTACGGTGGTCGTCTTATGTATGAAGTGATTAGGTTGTGTGGGGACTGTTTTGGGAGGCTCAATATGATTATTATTGATGTTGTTTGGGCTGTTTGGTGATTGGTTTGACTTGTGTGAAGTCATATATATAGGTGAGGTGCTGTCCGTTTCATCGTAAAATAGGTTGTGGTCGATACATAATAGTTATGACGCTTAAACGATAACGATATTGTCGTTTCTCTTATTGTAGATTAAGGAGTTGTGACATTTGCGTAGCTTGAGGTTGGGACAGTATATACAAGGTATGTGAGGCTATCCCTTTCCTTCTTTTTCACGACTCCGATTGTACATAATGCAATGAACGAGCTTCCAAAGATACTCTACTCTTAGAAGCTAGCAGTACTTACATTGTTTCCCTTCTTATGGAACAATTGATGTTGAGGTTGTTTCTCTTATTCTTATGTTATCAGTGTTGTTGGTACTTCCTGATTCGTATAAGATTCTTGATGAAGAGTTAATACTAATAATGTATACGGAGAATATCGACCTTACGTCAATCCGAAAGGTTCAGAATATGATTCCATTGAGTCCTGCATACATTGTATATATACGTATGTATTTTACTCTACCGAGTCGCGCTATAGTCAGCCGGGTATGGCACCTATTGTGCAACCACTGATCAGTTGGGTTTGTCGAGCTCCACGTGGCCGGGTACTATATGATGATGATGCCCACAGAGGAAAATTATTTAAAGGTTTATGTATATATATGTATGTATCACACATTTCATGTCAGTAGCCCTCAGAGGTACTCAGATGTTACTGGTTGTATATTCGTTATCCCCGTCTACATTATTGTTCTTACTTATGCTTTCTTGCCTTACATACTCAGTACTTTATTCGTACTGACGTCATTTTTATTTGTGGACGTTGCAGGTCCTGATAGATAGGTAGACGCAGCTCCCCCACAACAATAGGTTTTTCAGTTCAGCGGTTATAGGCGAGATCCCTTCTCCGGAATTGCCGTGGTCTTGGTATGCATTGTTGTTATAGATATTATGGGTATGTCGGGGCCATGTTCCGGCTATGTTGCACTACTTATGCTCCTTTAGATGCTCATAGACATGTGTCGGCTTATGTATAGTTTGGTATGCCTTGTCGGATGATTTTTGTTGTATAGTCTTTCATGGAGGTGTGGTAGCTCCTAACTTACATGTAGTTTCTTGGCGTCTTTTTATCCCATGTTATGCATGTTCATTCCTTTATCTTTCATTGTTTGGTGTTCATAATCCATATCTACCACTTATATTGATGTCGTAGGCCCTTGAAGATAATAACAAGGTTAGATAAAATGTACGTTGGTGCTCGACAAGTATGGCCCGGGTGCTAGTCATGATCCTCCAGTTTGGGTATTATGACAAACTTGGTATCACAGTCGGTCTGTCCTAGGGGTTGTCTATGAGCTGTGTCTAGTAGAGTCTTTTTTATGGATGTGTTGTGAACCACACTTATAAGCAAGAGGCTACAGGGCATTTAGGACTATTACTCTTTCTTCTTACTCTAGATCGTGTGGTAGAGCTCAGTTATAAAAATTCAAACTTCTAAATTCTACTTTATTCGTAATACAACGATACCTCATCCAAATAGACAGTTGGTAAGAGGTTGAATGTGGTTGTGGAAGAGTTGAGTCAAAGGAACTCGATTTTGTATCATGCCTATGATGAGTAAATGTAAGGTCTTCAGTAGATTATATGTGTACTAAGGCGGGTAAGTTTCTTGAAAGGATATCTAAGGCAAGAATATCTATCCACCCATATCGTAAAAAGAAATAAGAGAATCGGAAGGTATATACAAGTTTCAACAAGAAAAAGAAGCAAGATGAAAAAGGGTACGAGGTGCCTAGTTAATGAAGATTGTCAGTATTTACGATTCAAGCAGAGAACACAAGTATATTGAATTACCTACAATTGTAACAGAGGTATGTACAATTGGCCATACACGCCTCAATTATGCCCTATGGGAGATAACTGAAATAATTTAAGAGAAGGATAGGATATCAGGATCCAGTTAGGGTTAAAGTAACCCAAAAATGGTGGAGGATTATTATCATTAGCTAACATTTCCAAAGGTAGTGCAAACGTGGTAATGGATCTCCTTGCGAGACATCCAGATGGTGCACTCTATAAGAGAACGGTCATATATGAATACTAGAATGTTGAGAAATTTCAGAAGTTAGAAAGTGGAATCCTAAAAGGTATAAATATTTACCGTAGTATGACTCCAACCCCTAGTAACAAATAAAAAGGAGAATGTTAGGCGTCCCGAAGAGCCACTGAGATGAATCAGGGGGAGCTAAAAGTGAAAGAATGTTTTGTTGAAGTTTTCATAATAAGGTGATAGACAGAAATATTAGCAGGAGAATAAGAAGAAAGTAAATGAAACATTATGAGTAAGATGTGATAAATGAGTGATAACGATAAATAAAAATATGACAGGATGACAGAGTCTATAGTCAAGTGAAGGAAAAGTCAAGAGGAGGCATGTCTTGAGACAATAAAAGTACAAGTCGTAAAGCCATACCCTCATTTCGAGAAATGAGTTGGCGACTCAAACGTGATTACCAGAAGGAAGAGTGAGACACTCAAAGTAATAGAAATTAGTATGGGCTAGTGAACAAGATGAACTGAACATGAATTAGGGACCGAAGGAATCGGTAATAGTCAGCATCATTTCAGAGATCATGTTTCGACAGTAATAGAATGAACAATAGAAGAATAACCTTTAAAGGTCATTCACGAAGACGCTTCCCTAAAGCAAACACTATGAGCAGAGTTAAGCTTAAGGGACTAGATGTTCCAGTTACACCAGGTGTCACCTTTGTGCATAAGAAATTCAATTATCCCTGGTGTTGAAGGGTTACCGCAGGACGAGTAATATGTGTGTGAAGATGTGGAAAAAAATGCCAAAGAGGAAGAGGTAACAATCAAATGGTAAAGGAAGAATGTGGTAAAAAGGTGAAAGGAATGAGATTGCATTTATTCATATCCTACAGATATAATATGACTCCAGAACATTATGCAAGCATGACACCAGGTAGAATCAATAAGGGTTTCGCACTCGATGATATTGATAAATAAGTGTGAATGAACACTTGATACATAAGGACCCATACGAGAGGTAAGTTAAGACAAAGGACATAACCCAAGAGGCGTTACATAAAATACAGATATGAGAGTGGACCAACGGGTAGTCTGTAGTTGATTCAGGAAGAGCCTAGTTATGGCTAGATAAGAGGATACAATCAAATCAGTAGATCATGCAAGATAAACGTAGTGAAACCCAGCATAAGAAATTCAGTCTCTTAGATACGACATTGTAATCTTTGAGTAATATTAAGATAGGAGTTTGGGTAGTTAAAGGTACCGTATAAGTATTGCGGAAATAAAAGAAAGTGCGACTAGGGAGATAGTCAAATTTCACTTCAGAAGCAACCTTACGAGCACAAGGGCGCGGATTTAAGTAACTAAGGATAATAATAGGTGAGTAAGAACATCAAAAATTCCTTTGGGTATATGATGTAATAAGCTCACAGCTTTACAAGAGTCGGAGGGTATCCACTATGTAGTACAACGAAAGACTAGATGAGGAAATAAGGAAGAAGGCTTCAACATAAGCATAATGACCTAAAGAAGAAATGGTCTTGTAACATCAGTCTCACTATAATGTTGTATGCACTCCATAAGAAAGTGGCACCTATCGTGGCTAATGAACGGGAAGGAAAAAAATCAAAAGTTGATAATTGAGATCATATGAGTTACAGGGAACTCCCCTATTCGTTGGCACTAAGATAAGCCAAGTATCCATGCAGCAAGTGACAGAACGACCAGGAAAAATAATTGCTTACATTTAAAGACAACTAGGAAGGCATGAAAGGAAATTTATGGTGCTAGCATGTTAAAAGGAAGGTTGCGAGTAGTATAAATAGATATATGTAGGTTGCAAGCTAAAGTATTGTGTAGAGACAAGGTTTTAGCTAGATAGGAGTAAGGATAAGAAAAGGTGGGTGAGAAGGTGACAAGAATAGGTAAGTCATCGGGATTACACCCATCACAACAAGAGAGCTGGTGGTTTCCATAAAGTTATAGAAAGCTCAGTATAGCATGAGTGAACTCAGGGGAGTTTAAAACTAGGAGCATTTAGAAGAGATAGAATGCCACCCTGGTAGTAAAGTAAGGGTGTAATTGTGATAAATGATAAGAGGATGGCGTTTAGGCCTTTGATTGAGTAATGATTTTGAGATTAAGGATTTCATGAACTGCACAGGATTAGAATACCCCCACAGGATGAATCACATTGGGATGCTATAAAATATAGTTATTGGAGTATAGTATCGTCCCTAAGTGGATCAGAAAAATCACTTCAGATATTCCCAGATGAGATGTGAGCCCTAGTGACGATATATTATATAAGAGCTTTCAAGTTATCAGTGGTAGATTATAGATCAACATTAAGGTGAATCAACAATAGATGGATGAAAGTTACAAATATGAGATTAGATTAGGTATTCATTATTAAGATGAATAGTAATAAGAAAGCATTAAATGGCTTAGATTTATACATATAAGATAAGCAACGAGAGAATAACCTGGAGTTGGGTAGCAGACCTCGATAATAATAAACTGAAGTAAGAGTTATAGTACAGTATGACCTAACTAGTTGTGGTAAAGCCATAAGCATAGATAATTGAGTCCATGAAGCAATATATAGCAATAGTTGTAAGTTCAACAAAGTACCAATCAAAGAACTTTAGTACACCTATCGATGCCCAAAGGGACAACTTGTCATAGTACTATATATGTTCATAAAGTGAATCCTAAAGATTGGTTAAAGACTAATAAGAAAAAAGAGGAGATAAGAGTCACATTGGCGCACATTCAAGGTTAGAATCGTCCGGGCTGCATGAAAGAAGGTAGAAACAGTGACGAGATTGGACGAATTTCGACCACAAGTCGTGGAGTGAGAATGAGGCCTAAAGAGGGGGATGCCCTAGCCTTTGGATTTATTCACCGAACAACTCCCTAGATAGAAAAGATAATATTAAAGTATTCATAAGAGTTATTGCTTAATATACGGATAAGTGCAATAGCCAACATTCGAGGACGAATGTTCCAAAGGGGGGAATGATGTTACACCCCATGTTTCCGTACACGAGAGTACATCGTAAGTCAACTGATGTAAGATCAGAAATAAGATTATACTTGATGGAATATAAATTAAGTTAATCATGTTACATTGGAGGTTACAAATATTTAAGATCATGAATAACTAGTACCAAGAGGGTTGGAAATCTTAGAAGCTAAACCAATTGAAGATAATAAGTTTCGTCGAAAGTTGAAGAGTTTGGAATGTTATAACATGTACTTTAGGGTGAGACTATGGTTCGTTACATGATGTGGAGGTTATTCTATGAGTTATTTTTATCGTATGATAGTTGTGTTCTATGTTTTGAAGTCAAGCAAGTTGTGGAACAAAAGTTGGCAAAGGTCTTCACAAGTTACACTCATAATATGCTTAAACTTAGGTCAAATGTAACTGAGATTTATCCCAATATACTTGGAATTATTGGATCTTCTACCAACCAAATTAAAGATCAGTGAGTATAGTTTCCAACGCATTAAACCGTTCATCGATACGAGATAGGAGTAGAGAGATATTTGCAGTTTCGCAAGACTGCACAGACATCATAAGTGACAAGTAGGTGGATCACTAGAGCTTTTTGAGCAATACATTTCATGTGTTATATGAAGTATTATTGGGACATTTAATATACCAAATTGAAGGTCTTGGAATTTAGTTTCCAACTCTCTTAATTGTTCGTTCATACGACATCGGGATAAAAAGATATAAGCGTCGGAAGATGGAGCAATCCTAGGGTGTCAAGCTAGCACCTCTTTGAGTTTTCCAAAGTTGATATATATAAGTCTTAGGTCGGCTTTCTCTTAATTTTTCATCATAACACGACTAGAGAACACCATAAACATAACCTCAAGATATCTTCTAGCGTTTCAAAGAATATTATCATCCCGGGCATGAAATCGAGAAGCGATAACATCAAAACGACGACGTAAATGTCATTATACCGCCTCTCCTTTTTCTTTGTAGTTAGAGTTTTGGAAGGTACTTCATAGTTAAGAAACGTCTAATATCTGTATTTAATTTTTTAAATATCAAGGAAGGTTGATAAATGTGTTCCCTAATAGTTAGAACTCACGGGACGGTGATCGGAAGCCGTGAATTCGAGTTATTTGACTTGTAGCGGACTGTTTTGTGTTGCTGTTGGGCTGCGTGTTTTACTACTGTTTTGTGGAGTTTTTGAGGAGTAAGGGTGTGGAGAAACAACATATAGATGTAGGGTTGTGAGCTAGTCATTCGTTGTAACATTTCCGGGTCGTTTGACACGACTACGGTGGTCGTCTTATGTGTGAAGTGATTAGGTTGTGTGTGGACTGTTTTGGGAGGCTCAATATGATTATTATTGATGTTGTTTGGGCTGTTAGGTGATTGTTTTGACTTGTGTGAAGTCATATAAATAGGGGAGGTGCTGTCCGTTTCATCGTAAAATAGGTTGTGGTCGATACATAATAGTTATGACGCTTAAACGATAACGATAGTGTCGTTTCTCTTATTGTAGATTAAGGAGTTGTGACATTTGCGTAGCTTGAGGTTGGGACAGTATATACAAGGTATGTGAGGCTATCCCTTTCCTTCTTTTGCACGACTCCGATTGTACATAATGCAATGAACGAGCTTCCAAAGATACTCTACTCTTAGAAGCTAGCAGTACTTACATTGTTTCCCTTCTTATGGAACAATTGATGTTGAGGTTGCTTCTCTTATTCTTATGTTATCAATGTTGTTGGTACTTCCTGATTCTTATAAGATTCTTGATGAAGAGTTAATCCTAATAATGTGTACGGAGAATATCGACCTTACGTCACTCCGAAAGGTTCAGAATATGATTCCATTGAGTCTTGCATGCATTGTATATATACGTATCTATTTTACTCTACTGAGTCGTGTTATAGTCAGTCGGGTATGGCACCTATTGTGCAACCACTGATTAGTTGATTTTATCGAGCTCCACATGGCCGGGTACGATGTGATGATGATGATGCCCACAGAGGCAGATGATTTAAAGGTTTATGTATATATATGTATGTATCACACATTTCATGTCAGTAGCCCTCAGAGGTACTCAGATGTTACAACTTGTATATTCTTTATCCCTGTTTACATTACTGTTCATAATTATGCTTTCCTACCTTACATACTAAGTATTTTATTCTTACTGACGCCCTTTTTATTTGTGGACGCTGCATGTCGTGCTGCAGGTCCTGATAGATAGGTAGACGCAGCTCCCCCACCACAATAGGCTTTCCTGTTCAGCGGTTATAGGCGAGATCCCTTCTCCGAACTTGTTGTGGTCTTTGTATATATTGTTGTTATAGATATTATGGGTATGTCGGGGCCCTGTTCCGGCTATGTTGCACTACTTATGCTCCTTTAGAGGCTCATAGACCGGTGTCGGCTTCTGTATAGTTTGGTATGCCTTGTCGGATGATTTTTGTTGTATAGTCTTTCATGGAGGTGTTGTAGCTCCTAACTTACATGTAGTTTCTTGGCGTCTTGTTATCCCATGTTATGCATGTTCATTCCATTATATTTCATTGTTTGGTGTTCATAATCCATATCTACCACTTATATTGATGTCGTCGGCCCTTGAAGATAATAAGAAGGTTAGATAAATTGTACGTTGGTGCTCAGAAAGTATGGCCCGGGTGCTAGTCGTGATCCTCCAGTTTGGGTCGTAACAAGAAATCAATCTAGCTAACTAGTTCAAAGCTAATACGCGAAATTCGGAAAATTGCCCAAAAAGTCCCCCGGGCCCATGTCTCGGAATTGAGTGAAAGTAACAAATTTAGAACACCCGTTCACTCACGAACTCACTCGAACAAGAATCTTCAAAATCCGATGTCAAAATCTCCTTAAATTCTCAGATTTCTACTTGGGGAACTTTCATCCCATTTTCGTAATTTTTCACCCAAATTCCTTGATTAAATTGAAGAAATTGTCATAGATTAATGATATATAAGTGAAATAGGGTTAGGAATTGTTACCTATGAGTCTTCTCTTCAAAACCCACTCAAAATCTCCTAATCCCGAGCTCCAAATCGTTTTTAGAAAATATGAATTTCAAACCCCCGAATTTGGTATTGACTGCCCAGTGATCCCGCACATGCGTCCTTTTGGACAGCACCTGCGGAAAATGCATCGCAGGTACGATACTTCACTAAAAGGGCTGGGGCCGCACCTGCGATCGCTAGGCCGCATCTGCGGAACTCTTGCCGCACCTGCGAGCCTGACTGACCCAGGTAAATTTCGCACCTGCGAGGCCCCCTTCCACACCTGCATGTTCGCACCTGTGGCTCCCTTTCCGCAGGTGCGAAACACCAGAACCAGCAGTGCTTCAGTTGGTTTTTAAGTTCAAACCATCTCATTGAGCATCTGAAACATCCCCGAGGCCCCTAGGACCTCAACCAAAACTACCAACCAGTCCTAATACCTCATCCAAACTTAGTTGAACCTTCAAAACACATTACGTAACACCAAAATTACAGTTTATGAATGGATTCAAGCCTAAGGACTTATGAAATTTCCAAAATCCACAACCGATGCCGAAACACGTCAAAACTAGTCCGAATGACCTCAAATTTTACACATAGGTCATAAATGACACCAAGGACCTACAGCCACTCTCGAAATTTCATTCTGAGTCCGATATCAAAATTTCACCTATCGACCGAAATCGCCGAAATTCTAACTTTCGCCAATTCAAGTCTAAATCTACTACAGACCTCGAAAACACATTCCGGACACGCTCCTAACCCCTAAATCACCCAACGGAGTCGATGAAATTCCATTCCGTATCCGTCTTCACACAGTTCCAACTACAGTCAGATTTCTAAAGTGTAAACTCATATATAGGAACTATGTGTCCAAAAACTCACCGAAATTCACAACTAATCACTCCGACCAATCCCATAAACAGAAACGAACGTAAGGAAAGCAGTTATTAGGGGATCGGGGCGCTAACTCTCAAAACGACCGACCGGGTCGTTACATTCTCCCCCTCTTAAGAAAAATCATTCGTCCTCGAACGATTATAGAGACATACCTGAAGCTGTGAAAAGATGAGGGTACTGACTGCGCATATCCTGCTCGGTCTCCCAAGTCACCTCCTCGACCGGCTAACCCCTCCACTGAACCTTGACTGATGCAATATTCTTTGACCTAAGCTTTATGACCTGCCTATCCAATATAGCTACTGGCTCCACAACATATGATACATCCTTGTCCAACTGGACTGAACTAAAATCCAATACATGGGTCGGGTCTTTGTGATACTTCCGGAGCATAGAGACGTGGAATACCGGATGAACTCCTGCTAGGTTGGGAGGCAAGGCTAGCTCATAAGCAACCTCCCCAACACGCCGCAACACCTCAAACGGGCCAATAAATCTCGGACACAGCTTACCCTTATTTATGAACCTCATGATGCCCTTCATAGGCGATACCCGAAGCAAAACCCGATCACCAGCCATAAATTCCAAATCACGAACCTTCCGGTCCGCATAACCCTTCTGCTTGGACTGAGCTGTGCGAAGTCTCTCCTGAATCACCTTCACCTTGTCCAGGGCATCCTGGACCAAATCTGTACCCCACAATCAGGCCTCGCCTTGCTCAAACCATCCCACTGGAGACCGGCACCGTCTACCATATAAAGCCTCATACGGCACCATCTGAATGTTGGACTGGTAGCTGTTATTATAAGAAAACTAGGCAAGTGGCAAGTATCGGTCCCATGACCCTCCAAAATCCATCACACAGGCATGGAGCATATCCTCAAGAATCTGAATCGTGCGCTCGGACTGCCCGCCTGTCTAATGGTGGAAGGTTGTACTCAACTCTACCCTGGTGCCTAGCTCCTGCTGAACGCCTCTCTAGAACCGTGAAGTGAACTGTGTACCTCTATCTGAAATGATAGATACTGGAATGTCGTGGAGGCAACCAATCGCCCTGATATAAATCTCCGCCAACCTCTCGGAGGAGTATGTAGTCAACAATGGAATGAAATGGTCTGATTTGGTCAGCCGATCCACGATCACCCAAATAGCATCGAACTTTCTCAAAGTCCGAGGAAGTCCAACCACAACGTCCATGGTGATCCGCTCCCACTTCCACTCTGGAAGTTCAATTTGCTGAAGTAACTCTCCAGGTCTCTTATGCTCATATTTGACTTGCTGACAATTGAGACACTTGGCCACAAATCCCACTATATCTTTTTTCATCCTTCTCCACCAATAATGTTGTCTCAAATCCTGGTACATCTTCGCGGTACCCGGATGAATGGGATACCACGAGCTATGGGCCTCCTCAAGAATCAACTCTCGAAGCCCATCCACATTGGTCACACAGATCCGACTCTGCATCCTCATCACATTGTCATCTCCTATAATCACATCTCTGGCATCACCCCGCCGAACAATGTCCTGAAGAACCAGAAGGTGGGAATCATCATACTAGCGCTCTCTGATACGGCCATAAAGAGAAGATAGAGAAACCACACAAGATAATACCCGGCAAGGCTCCGAGAGATTCAATCTCACAAACTGACTGGCTAAGGACTGGACATCCAAGGCTAAGGGTCTCTCAGTTGCTGGAAGATATGCCAAACTCCCCAAACTCTCCGCCCGGCGACTCAAGGCGTCGTCCACCAAAGTGGCCTTCCCCGGGTGGTATAATATAGTGATCTCATAATCCTTGAGTAACTCCAACCACCTATGCTGGCGCAAATTGAGGTTTTTCTGCTTGAACAAGTGCTGCAAACTCTGGTGATCCGTGAAAATCTCACAAGGAACACCGTATAAATAATGACGCCATATCTTCAGGGAGTAAACAATCGCTGCCAACTCGAGATCGTGAACTGGATAGTTCTTCTCATGCACCTTCAACTGTCTGGACGCGCAGGAAATCACCCTACCGTTCTGCATCAATACCGCTCCAAGTCCAGTCCTCGAGGCATCACAATAGACTGTATATGACCCTGAACCCGTAGGCAATACCAACACTGGAGCTGAAGTCAGGGTTGTCTTGAGCTTCTGAAAGCTCTCCTCACACTCCTTAGTCCACCTAAACAGAGCACCCTTTTGGGTCAATTTGGTCATAGGTTCTGCAATGGATGAAAATCCCTCCACAAAAAGGCGATAGTACCCTGCCAAACTGAGGAAATTGCGGCTCTCAGTAGTTGATGACGGTCTAGGCCAACTATGCACCGCCTCCACCTTCTTCGAGTCTACCTTGATCCCATCATAAAACACCACATGGCCTAAGAATGCCACAGAATCAAGCCAAAATTCACACTTAGAAAATTTTGCATACAATTTCTTCTCCCTCAAAGTTTGAAGCACGGTCCCCAAATGTTGTTCATGATCCTCCTGGGACCGAGAATACACCAAGATGTCATCAATGAACACAATAACGAAAGAATCCAGTTAAGGTCGGAACACATTGTGCATCAGATGCATAAAGGTTGCTGGGGCATTGGTCAGTCCAAATGACATGACAAGAAACTCATAGTGGCCATATCTGGTCCTGAAGGTAGTCTTCGGGATATCCGGCTCCCGAATCTTCAACTGATGATATCCAGAACGCAAGTCAATCTTGGAGAATACCCTGGCACCCAGTAACTGGTCAAACAAATCATCAATGCGATGCAAATGATACTTGTTCTTCACTGTAACCTTGTTCAGCTACCGATAATCAATACACATACGCATAGAACCATCCTTTTTCTTCACAAATACTACCGGAGCACCCCAAGGTGATACATTGGGCCTGATGAAACCCTTATCAAGAAACGCTTGCAACTGCTCCTTCAACTCCTTCAACTCAGGAGGAGCCATACGATAGGAAGGAATGCAAATGGGCTGAGTGCCTGGCAACAAATCAATGCCGAAATCAATATCTCTGTCGGGCGGCATACCCGGAAGATCAGCTGGGAAAACATCAGGATAGTCCCTCACAACTGGAATTGACTCAACTGTAAGGGTATCAGCACTAACATCTCTCACATACGCTAAATATGCATCATACCCCTTCTCAACCATCCGTTGAGAATTAAGGAAAGAAATGACTCTGCGGAGAGTATACTCTAAGGTACCTCTCCACTCTAATCTCGGTAAACCTGGCATAGCCAGCGTCACGGTTTTGGCATAACAATCAAGAATAGCATAATGGGGAGACAACCATTCCATGCCCAAGATAACATCAAAATATACCATACTGAGTAATAACAAATCAGCCCTGGTCTCAAAACCACTGATAACAATCAAACACGGCCGATATATGTGGTCCACAATAAGAGAATCTCCCACGAGAGTAGAAACATAAACAGGGGAGCTCAAATAATCCTGAGCCATCCCCAGATGTGAGGCAAAATAAGAAGACACATATGAATATGTAGAGCTTGGATCAAATAATACGGATGCATCCCTATGAAACACAAGGACAATACATATGATGACTGAATCTGAAGCGATTGCCTCTGAACGGGCTGGAAGAGCATAGTACCTAGCCTGACCTTCCCCTCTAAGGTGACCTCTACCTCCCCGACCTCCACCTCGAGTTGTCTGAGAGGGTGGGGCAGTAGCTGGGGCTGGAAGAATAGCTGGAGGACCCGGTGGAGCACGTGGGGCCTGATAAGTCTGAGATGATGCACCCCTCCTAGCTATGGGAAATCTCTGAGCATATGGAGAGGGTCACCACACCCAAAACAACCCCCTCGTAGGACGTAGTAGCTGGTGCTGACTCTGAACTGGCCTGCTGGACTAGTCGGTGATAGCACCTCGAGCAGGTGGCATACTAGATACTGGTGGTTCATAATAAGGCTCTTGAGGTCTAGGAGGAGCTGTAATACCACTGGATGCTGGAAGAGCTGAATTAACAGGGCGACTCACAAAACCCCTACCATAACGTGCTGCTGGTGCAGGAACTCCTGAGTACTATCCAGTCTCTCGAGACCTCTTGGCCTCTCTATCCTCTCTGTCCCGGGCCAACATGCTCTCAAGCCTCCGGACAATACTCACTGCCTGCTGGTAAGTGATATCCGTCTCCAACTCTCTGGCCATACGGGTCCGAATACCGGGGTGGAGTCCCTCAATGAAGCGGCGAACCCTTTATCTAATCGTGGCAACTAAGGTCGGTGCAAGACGAGACAAGTCACTGAAACAGATTGCATACTCCGACACAGTCATAGTACCCTGGCGTAACTGCTCAAACTCCGCACGCCAAGCATCCTTGAGGCTCTGAGGGACAAACTCAAGTAAAAACATCTCTGAGAAGTAAGCCCAAGTGAGTGAAGCTGCCTCATCCGGACTACTTAGCTCATAGGCACGCCCCCACTGATAAGCCACTCCCCTCAGCTAGAAAGCGGTGAAAGACACCCCACTCGTCTCCACAATACCCATAGTGCGGAGAATGTGATGACACTCCTCAAGAAAACCCAGAGTGTCATCTGAAGCTAGCCCGCCGAAAATAGGTGGGTGGTACTTCTTGTACCTCTCAAGTCTAAACTGCTCTGCCTCAGAAGTAGCTACCCTAGCATCATGTTGAGCTGGAGCCGCTGGGGGCATAGGAATATGCTCTAGAACCTTACCAACATGGAACCTCTGCTCAGAAGTACGGGTTGCGGGAGTCTGTACCCCTCCCCCGGCCTGAGATGTGGCTGGAGCTATTGGGAGTAGTCCCGCCTGAGTCAGAGTGCTGAAAACGCTCATGAACTGAGCCAAAGTCTCCTGGAGGGCTGGAGTAACACCAGGGACCTCATATGCCCCTCCAACTATAGATGTTAAGGGATCCTCTGTCGTTGATCTCGCCGGTGCTCGAGCTGCACCGCGTACTCGTCCTCTACCCCTGCCCCTGCCTCTGGCGTCTTTGGTTGGGGGCTCAAGTGCCTGATCGTCGGTACGTTCGGTACGGGTCCTCACCATCTGTGAGAAAAGAGTAGAATAGAGTTCTAGAATTTTGATGTGAGTAACTAGCACGACAAGGAATTCCAAAGAATGTGATTGTTCTTAACAGTTACATAGCCTCTTGAAGATAGATACGGACGTCTCCGCACCGATCCGCGAGACTGCAATAAATCGTCTTGTGACTTGTGACTCCTATGAACCTAGTCGCTCTGATACCAACATTTCATGGCCTGATTTACCCTCTGAAAGGTATCGTGACGGCACCTAGTCTCTACGACTATGTAAGCTTAAATTTGCAGAAAATAAATATAATAAAATAAAGACAGAAAGAAAAGCACAAGTAGACATAACATAGCCGCTCGACATGTACAATTATAACTCCCAAAACCCGGAATGTCATATTTAGTCACAAGCTCTATACCAAAATAGCTATATACAACGAAAAGAAAATACATAAGATGTCTCTATCTAAACTAGAATAGAAGGTGACTCGGAGGATTCTGCGGTTGCGGCAGAATTACATTGCGGTCTCCTCGAAGAAGCTACACGACCCCTAGCCACAGAACTGAGTACTGATATTTGGACATGCATACGAAAAATATGTGCGGGAAAGGGCATGAGTACACCACAATTGATACCCAGTAAGTACCAAGCCTAACCCCAGTCAAGTAGTGACGAGGTCAGGTTAAGGCTCTACTGGATTTATAAGTAAAACAGTTGAAAATAGTACAGAAGGAAAATAAATTCTAAGGTAAGCAGTAAAAATGAATAATCTGAAGTAAAACAGCAACAGGGAGCCCTCGACTCAGCACAACGTATCACACAGTGGAATCTCCCGGGATATCGTCTCGTAGTCTCAAATATAAAGATGCAGTACAGGGGGATCTCCCGGAAGACGTCCGTAGTCATAATTTAAATATGCAGTACATGGGATCTCCCGGAATACGTCCGTAGTCCCAATTTAAATATGCAGTACATGGGGATCTCCATGAATACGTCTGTAGTCCCAATTTAAATATGAAATTCGGAACGAATGACAGATAAGACATCAATTGAAACGGTTCATCAAATAGCAGGTAGGGAAAGAAATATGCTAACTAACATGGCGCACAGAGTTTCGGATAGGAAATTTAATGTTAAACAGGTAAGCATGCTTTCCTAATATAGTTAAACAATTTAACACAGTAAAAACAAGGTAATAGGAGAAAAATAATTTATAGTTTTCGGAGAAAAATGAAATTTTTGCAATAATGGTCCGTGTTCGTACTCGTCACCTCACGTACACGGCGCCCACACAATATTTAATATCAAAACAACCTAAGGGAAGTCCACAACACAGAGTTAGGCAAACCACTTACCTCGACTGCTCTACTCAACTCGAAACCACGTTCTTGCCACGAGTACCCAACTCTGAATGGCCCAAATCTATTCAATTCAATTGCATAATGTAAAACTAGTTCAAAGCTAATACGCGAAATTATGAAAATTGTCCAAAAGTCCCCCGGGCCCACGTCTCGGAATCAAGTGAAAGTTACAAATTTAGAACACTCGGTCACTCACGAACTCACTCGAAAAGGAATCATCAAAATCCGACGTCAAAATCTCCTTAAATTCTCAGATTTCTACTTGGGGAACTTTCATCCCATTTTCATAAATTTTCACCCAAATTCCTTGATTAAATTGAAGAAATTGTTATAGATTAATGATATATAAATGAAATAGGGTTAGGAATCGTTAACTATGAGTCTTCTCTTCAAAACCCACTCAAAATTGTCTAATCCCGAGCTCCAAATCGTTTTTAGAAAATATGAATTTCAAACCCTCGAATTTGGTATTGACTGCCTAGCGATCCCGCACTTGTGCCCTTTTGGACAGCACCTGCGGAAAATGCATCGAAGGTGCGAAAACTCACTAAAAGGGTTGGGGTCGCACCTGCGGTCACTAGGCCGCACCTGCGAGCCTAGCTGACCCAGGTCAATCCGCACCTGCGAGGCCCCCTTCCGCACCTGTGGCTCCCCTTCCGCAGGTGCGAAACACCAGAACCAGTAGTGCTTCAGCTGGTTTTTAAGTTCAAACCATCCCGTTGAGCATCCGAAACATCCTCGAGGCCCCCGGGACCTCAACCAAAACTACCAATCACTCCTAATACCTCATCCAATCTTAGTCGAACCTCCAAAACACATCACGTAACACCAAAATCACAGTTTATGCATGGATTCAAGCCTAAGGACTTATGAAATCTCCAAAATCCACAACTGATGCCGAAACACGTCAAAACTAGTCTGAATGACCTCAAATTTTATACACATGTTAGAAACAACACCACGGACCTACATCCACTATCGAAATTCCATTCCAAGCCCGATATCAAAATTTCACCTATCGGCCGAAATCGCCGAAATTCTAACTTTCGCCAATTCAAGTCTAAATCTACTACAGACCTCGAAAACACATTCCGAACACGCTCCTAATCCCGAAATCACCCAACAGAACTATCGGAGTCGACGAAATTCCATTCCGAATCCGTCTTCACACAGTTCTAACTGCGGTCCAATTTCTAAAGCTTAAACTCATATATAGGGACTATGTGTCCAAAAACTCTCTAAAATTCACAACTAATCACTCCGACCAATCCCATAAATAGGAACGAACGTGGAGAAAGTAGTTATTAGGGGATCGGGATGCTAACTCTCAAAACGACCGACCGGATCATTACAAACGACCTTAAGAATAAGTGGTTAAGTGGAAAGTGAAAACAAGTTAAAGGGGTTGCCGATGTATTCTGCAGAAACTTTAGATCTAAAGATATATTTTAATAGGAAATGGTAATCAACAACTTTGTTCACTGTTCTTTTCAAAGGAAGACCTTCTCATAGGGAGGATCTATATAGGACGTTGGGGATAGCACGCGACCCGTCGGTTAAAATTTTATATATATATTTATATTTTACGCAGCAAAGACGATATAAGTATAAGGTGGCACTTGGAGTAGGATCGAAACTCAGCTTCTATGTTCCCAAGCTAGTTACTATTTGTTCCCTTTTCTTTCTTCTCTTTCTACTCCTTTTATTTATTTATTTTTAACTCTTCAATCTTCGTCTTTGCATTCCCTCTCTCTTTGTAGCCATTTTTATTATAAATTAAATTATATATTTGCTTCCTTTATTTATTTTCAGGTCTTTATTTGAACATGTTTTTAATTATTTTCACTTTGTATCCATCTAATATATTATTTGTTCCTTGATTTCCAATATTTTTTAGATTGATAATATTGACAGAGATAATATAAATGTGTCACGACCCGAAATACTACCTTTCAGACCGTGACTGCGTCTAGCGTTGAACCCGCTAGACAAGCCAACGTACACAACATTTTGACCTCGATAAACACGTAACGGTATTAAAGCCATTAACCTTCAAACCTTTACGGGAATATCTCGAATTCATTTACTTTCAACCTTTAGTGAAACATCCCAAATTACCTCAAAAGTTTTACAGCAGAAAAATAATAATACTTCAAAAGCGCATAATGAAAGGATAAAGACAATATCATCGCAAAAATCCCAAAATCGGGGTGTCACAACCTCACGAACTATCTAAACTGAGTGCTAAATACAGAGTCTGAAAGGAAATATATAATTGTCTTGGAACTAGGAGAAAAAGTAAGACAATGAGGAATCCAAATGCAGGAGAGACACCAAGGCCCACGAACGCCAGCGGGTATACCTTGAAGCTCTGGGTGGACTGAAGGTGACTCCCTCAATGCGGTCCACTAGGTCCGGATACAGGATCTGCACAACATTAAGAAGTGCAGTGTAGCATCAGTACAACCGACCCCATGTACTGAGTAAGTGCCGAGCCTAACCTCGGCCGAAGTAGTGACGAGGCTAGACTTGACAATAACAATAACCTGTCCTATTCTACAGCAGGTAACAGTGATAATACAAGGCAGGAGATAAGCAGACAAGTAAGGGTTACGGGAGCAGTAAAGGGAAACAAGTGAAATGAAGCAGTCAAATTGACAGATAGAAGTAAACA